>JABBWF010000958.1:0-10518 GCA_016647645.1 Suillus variegatus
TCAGATGATTTAATATGTCGTGAGAAATAATGACAAATGAATGGAGGGAATAAACTAATATTCACTCAGATATTCACTCAAATATAGGGTGAGAAACTTAGGAAGATACTCAAATCTTCCTTTCTTCTCAAAAGGGAATCTTTCAAGAAGGGGGAATCTATTATTCAGAGGGAAAACAGAACCCCTTATATACTACTCTAAATGTGGCTGTGTAACTATCTAAATAAGGAAATATGACTCAGAATGAGTCATAACAGATATGACTCATAATGACTCCATTGTCAAGATGTTCCATGATGACTTGTTCACTTCTCACATATTCTCATCTATAAACTTTCTCCACTCAAATATCTGACTAATACCTGACTAATACAGAAAGTTGTGAAAAATGTGTGGTAAAATATAAGAGATCATGAGAAATGCTGAATAATCCGTTGTGGTATGTTTGTAACCAATCTTTGAATCAGATAAGTATTAATATGAATTGTTAAGTTGTAATGTAAGGTCTTCAAGTCTGAAAATTTACTCAAATAAAATCTTAAGGTAGTGTAGAAAATTCATGATAATTTCATAGAGCAAGATAGGGAACTTCAAGGATAAAAAGTAGCCATGACCATGCACAAACCAGGTTTGGTGCGTGTCAACGGGAGGTCCTACACCCAGAGGGCCGGCAGTCCCATGTTCAATTCCAAAGCCTCGCCCGGCCAAGCCGGCCAAAAAAGGTGCATTACTGACATCACGAATGGGAGACCTCCTTGCTGGGTTAACTGACGACGCAACAGGCGAGGTTAGAGATGATGTTGAAATGGAAGAGAGTATCACACCGCCGGCACAGAAAAGGAGGCGGGGCACTCGAGTCACTGTTGAACCATCCATGAGGACGACCCAGAGTAAGTTGCAAATGCCAGTAGACAGTACACCTAGAGTAACCAGAGCACGAGGACGCACTTAATGTACATATATCTTCCTGCCCTCATGTGTAATGTCATAAGTGCTATTATGTATATGTCAAAGTACTAACAATCAAATTGTAATTGCCAAATGCCAAATCTCGAGTACCAAGGCCCGAGTACCGAACCCCGAATACTGAAGCCTGAATGCCGGTCACCGAGTACCAAGGCCCGAGTACCAAACACCAAGTACCAAACACTGAGTACCGAGCCCCAAGTACCGAGCCCCGAGTACCGAGCCCCGAGTACCAAGCACCAACTACCAAGCACCGACTACCAAGCCCTGACTGCCGAGCCCCAACTACCGAGCCCCGAGTACCGAGCACAGAAAACCTGGCAGCGAGTACTGGGTAGGTAGAGTATACAAGTACCAAGGACTACCTACTGAGTAGTACTGCAATGTGTCTACTATCAGACATTGATCCATATTTACATGTTACTTGAGTCCTCAAAGGCCTCAATGAGGATATCTAATACCTTCAGCATTTCAGAGGTTGACTCCCTTACCCTTTGCATCCTCCGGAGGTCTGCATCTGCTTTTCGCAGCTTGTCGCATGTTTCAGCCCATGCCACCCTGAATGGTCTGTCAGCCTCAAGAATTTGGGCTACTGTAGGGGCAGGAAGATTTCCATGACGCTGTTCATAATCTCCCAGGCGATCTACAATTGATTGAACTTGCAGGATATTAGCAGGGATAAATAATCAACTGTTGTATACTTACTTTCAGCTTGATCATAAGATCCGATTGGCATGAACTCCTGAACCATGGCACGCAGTGCTTCATTGTTGAGTTCCGGCCCGGGCGATTGACGTTCAGGAGTTTCTGACATAGCTTAGGAGATAGCATGAGTAAAGCACATGAAATGATATGAATATACCTACAAGGTATGGGTGCACCTGGTATACCTGGAGTGGCCGGATGGGCCTCCGGAGTTGATTCATTCACTGGGGAAATGCCATGAAAGGTGACCATGGGATTGAAAGAGTAATCTCACCAGCCATAGGAAAATCGGGTACAACCGGAGCATCATCAGACGAAATCAAGGTATCCTCCGGACCAAGATACAAGTCCGGGTCATTGTACAGGGCCAGTCCATCTGCCAGAGCCGGAGATGATGGATCTGGAGATATGTGATGAATTTGCACATGTAAAATATGTACATTTGAATTGGAAAACATACCGGGAATCACATTCAACACTTCCAAACCACCGGACGACCCAGAATCAGAGTCTAACTCATCATCCGGCCCAAGGTATATATCATCTAATGGATCTGAACCATGTCAGATCAATTGACTGAAATCAGAAAAAACAAAACATACCAAGGGACATCTGGGACTGGGAGGACTCATCCACATCCATTGAAGTAAATTCAGTGACCGGAGGGTCATGAAATCTGAGCCCAGGTTGAGAGCTCATGATATCTGATGAGCTGATGCACTGATGAACTGATTGATAACTGATAACGTCGAAGTTCAACACATGGCCGGCGATTGCCGAAAGTTGAACCATGACCAAACAAACACAAACAATCAATGAATTTTCAACATCGTCCTTCAATTGTATTGTTTCTTTGAAACTTCATTCTGTAAGGCTGACGTTGAGTTCGATAGGGAATTGTGAACTGAGTTAGTTTAGACAAGAGACGAGAGGAACGAGAAATGAGATGCTTGAGACGGACACGTTATAGGAGGCTTCTGAAGTACTTGGAGTGGGGATCTTAGGATAGAATTCGCTGTAGGTATGAGTATACATGAGCAATATATATACGTTTTCGAGTAGTTGACTAGGCCAGAACAAGAACAGGGAGCATATGGCGAGTTGAAAGATATCGGTGAAGAAACGGGAATCGTGAAGTCTAAGCACAAGGTAAGATAACGAAAGAGTAAGAGAAATGAAAGGAATGTATCCACACAATTCAGATGCGAAGAGTTGCACTCTTCGCATCAAAATGAATCACGTGGACGACCTCGAATGTATGATCCGTTCGAGTGTCTCCATTTTGTGAAGTATGGTCGGCGCGTAGAGGATAGGCCATCCTTACAATTCTATTGATAACAGATTTCACCCTGCTTTCAACATTCTCACATCTGTCAACTCCATCCAAATGTCTACTCAAGTTCAATCTTCATTGGCCAACCTCAAGGCATCCACTGCTCAACTTGTGGGCATCATTGCCGGCGCCCGGCACATCCCGGCCGGCTCTGTGGACGTCCACCTTGTTCTAACAAAGCAGGTCACCACTCTTTTGGTATGTTGAACTTATTAAATTAGTGTAACATTAATGTTTGTAATGTCCGGGTAGGCTGACATCATCTGGGCCCATGAGAAAGGGGAGTACATCCCTGGAATTGTGGTGTCCTGCTCTAAGGAGCTGATGAGGGTGCATTCCATGATGACCCCTGGGTGGCTAGACACGCCTGGCGCAAGCAAGTCCGTGCCTGGGAGGCATTGGGTGACAATTCCTGTGATCTCCCTGTTGTCCCTAATGTTTCCACTGGCCCACTCACTCTCAACCTTCTGTCTCCACCCATCCCTTCACCTGCACCTGTCCCTTCCCCCACCCCCGTCATTCCCTCACCTCCGGTCGTCACCGGACCTTCTGGCAAGACGACCCCCGAGGTCCGGGACAAAGGAAAAGGTAAGGCCACCTCTGTCGACCTGTCGCCAGAAGTTGGGGGGAGCAACAAGAGGAAGTCTCCAATGATTTCTGGACACTCCTCCCAACCTCCAAAGTTGGTGCTGAAGGCTCGCAAGCATGTCAAATAAACTCAACTCCCCAAGTCGAAGCCATTTGTGGAGTCAGAAGATGATGAAGACCCAATTGTTCAGGTATGTGTTCTGGCTGATTTCTGACATGCTCTCAATTTGTTGCAGCCGATTTCGTGTGGAGTGCCGGAGGTCGTCCTTCCCCAGCGCACCATTGTGGTAAGGAAGCCCCAGTTGCCTCGGTCACCCGGTTCCCCCAAGAAGCAATCATTTGGGCCTGCTTCAGTAAGTTTGCATTTTTCGTTTGGACTTTAAATATATGCTCATGTGTCCACAGCTGACTGCCGGCAGTCGTCCGGAGGTTACGGTGAGTCGTTTGGACATGTCCGGACCTCCCATGTATAATTCCCACTCATTCCCATTACATTAGAAATCTCCCATCAGTCGTCCTTCTCCCATCAGTCATCCGCAGGTTCCGGTCAGTCGTCCAGAGGCTTGGGTAAGTCTTAGAAGTTCTCCAGAAACTCATATGTGTATTAACAATCTGTCAGGCAACCTCCGGCAGTCGTCCGGAAGTTGAGGAGGAGTCCTCCGATGATACTTCCAGTGCTTCAGATGGTGACCTGCCGGCCACTACCACATTTGATATCACCATTCCCGGCCCAGTGAGTACTCAAATAAATTCCCCTTAGTCCATCTACTAACGGATACTACAGAACAACCCCTGCCATTATTGTGTCAAGGAAAATTGACCCTGTGCGACTCGATTGGACAAGAGGTCCAGCCTCCCCTGCTTGTCTTGCATCCGCTGCTCCACCAAGAAGATCAAATGCAACCCTGCATCCCTGGGATCCCCGCCCAAACGGACCCAAGGGAAGTCTACCACCGGCCGGACACGTTCCAAGACACCCGCTGTAAAGAGTTGGTTCCTTTCGGGCTTACACAAAAGCGTTACCTTTTGAGACTCTGAGTGCGAGTAGGATATTCGTCCCTAAGAGACTGCCTGTAGGATTATCTCTTGATATAAATGCAAGGGATATCTAATGTTAAGATCGAAGAAGGGAGAACAGAGTGATACCTTTGGTGCGTCTGAAGTTCCGAAGAATTTGTCCGAAGTGTCCGGTAAGTCGACCGGTATGTCCGACTGTTGTCCGATGTTGAGAACGAAGGTCTGAAGTCGCGCGAGGCTTCCAGAGAGTTTCCGGTGAAACTGTAAGGTTTCCGGCGAAAGAATAGGGTCTGCGTAGTACAACTAGCAAAGTTCGTTGAAAGACTTAAGGAGTTTTTCAATAGCAAAAATTGGCAGCGGTTGAGCCAAACAATCGATTCGAAGAACAGAATCAATTTGCGCGAAGTATCAAAATTCCGAAAGTGACCTCTACTGACTATGACTTTGAAACGAGGGATGTGAAGTACCGTCCGAGTATCTAGCGAGCCAGAATATATCCTATGGCGTGAAAGTCCGGAATCTACGTAGGCGAAAACTGTAGCGCGATAAGACATCCGAAATGTAATAAGACTCGAGGCGAGTCGCTTCAAGAATGTACATGTAATAACGCGCGAGGAGCATATCTATACGTATTAGCAAGGATTTTTGACGTATGTTCCCTTGGGTATAATCAATAACAGATAAACAAGTGAAAAACGCACCAGCGAAGTCAAACGGGCAAGGATAGGACATGGTACGGAGGATCGGAAAAGCTAGAAAGGCCTCGGGAATGGGCGGACGACCTTCGGACAACTCGGAAGAATGTACGGAACCTTCGGAAGGTCGGGAGTGTGTCGGGAAGCGTAATATGTGATTTTGACCAGATACGTGTCCAGCGCCGACCCGAGTGTTACATCCGCGGGGGTCTCGAATACTGACCGTCCCCGGTCAGACGTACTCGAATTTGGACTTAGCGAAAATCTGTAAGGTTTGCGTGCACGTGACCGATTTCCATATGTGGGGCGGCGCGAGAACTGGTGGAGCGGTGGATCGTGGGAGTTGTGGAAATGTGGATACCCTAGAACAATGAAGTCCCGGGAGTGGCACAAATTGTCGTTCCCTATAAATTCTCGTTCTTCCCGCTACATCTCTCTTCCTTCCTCACTACTTCGTTTTACAAAACATGTCTTTCTTCACAGCTCCCGTCAACCCCGATGCCGAACGCCTGCTGCGCGAATTTGACGCGCACTTGGTCGAGCTAAACACGCTCGCCACCCTTATTCCGTTGGACGGCGCGAGTTCCGTCGTCGATATGGAGACTTGGTGCGCTGACTGGGACGAGTTTTTGGTAAGCGGTTCCGTAGTATCGGTCTCATATTTCTATTTTCGGTTTGCTAACTTTCCCGTTTTCTTTTTAGACAAATTTTGGTGCGTGCCAGGCCGAAGCGACGGAGAAGCACGTCGCCCTCCCTTTGACTGCCGCTATTGGCGCGAAGGGAGACCAATGCGTCGCCGCGTATCCGCGCGTGCAGGCTGCTATCGTCGCCGATCGGAAGGCGGCTGCCGAATATGAGAAGAAGATGGAGGAGGAACGCCGGATCGCTGAGGAGGAAGAGGAGCGCGCGCGAAAGGCTGAAGAAGAGACACTCGCCCGCAAGACGGCGGAGGCGGAAGAACTTGCTCGGAAGACTGCGGAGGCGGAAGAACTCGCCCACAAGACTGCCAAGGCGATCGCCTTGGCGCGCAAGATCTTCGAGACTGCGCAGGAAAATGAGAGGGCAGGTGAAGATGGTGGGGAGGAAGGTTCTTCGGAGGAGGAAGAGAAAACTGGCGATACCATCGTCGTCAAACAAAAGGTATGTCTTTTTCCTTTTTGTCACCGATTTGATACTGACTTTATCTTCAGACTGGACGCATGTCTACCGACCGTACAACACTCCACCGGCACCCTAAACCTTGCGTTAAGTGCGCGCGAGGCGAGCTTCGTTGTTACGGTCGCCCGGGTCGGAGTTGCGAGCAGTGCCGGAAGGCACATGTTCAGTGCGAGTTCAGCACCACCCCTCCGAGTAAGTTTCTCTCCTTGTCTTTTCATCGGATCGGAGCTGACTTGTACTTCTTTTTCTTAGAGGGCAAAAAGGCTAAAGCTGCCGCTGCAGCTGAGGCTTCGGCTCCTATCGCCGGACCGTCTCGCCCTTCCAGAAGGAGGGCTACCTCGGACCGCGCAACCATCGTGTCGGAAGATGAGGGCACTGCGCCTCGCGGTCGTCCGGGTCCGAAGAAGGGGAAGAGGAAGGCTTCGGAAGTGGAGGAAGACGAAGAGTTGGATCTCGATGAGATCGATGATCAGTTGGAGTGGGAGTTCACCATCTGGGGCGCAAAGTACCAGCAGGCGGAGGGAATCATGAAGGAGATGAAGTTGGAGATGGACCGGGTCGGCGCGCTCATGGCCAAGAGGCGCCGGATCCGGAAGTAGATAATTCTCTTGGGTCTCTCTTTACCAATGTACCATATGTCTCCAATAGATGGCTTCGGTTTCGGGTATTCCGGTGTGTGTCCTAAGTCCAATACCATGTCCATGTTCCTAGTTCCGGTTTGTCCTTCGCCGTGCCTATGAAATAATAAGAAAAAGATTGAGCGTTCGCTATCGGAAGTCTTGGAATAAGAGAAAAGCAATTCCTATTGTGCGGTTTACCATCCGTCTTGTTCTCTTCATCGCGCTGTCTTCCTCTACTCCTCCGGTCGATCGGATCATGGTTCTAAGTCTGTCAAAGTGCGTGGTGCGCTACCTCCGCGTGAGAATAGGAAATTGTATAGTACTCGTCGCTGCGCGGAATATGTTTGGAAATCCTAAGTTCGATCTCGTAAGTCCTTGTCGCTAAATAATTGTCTGTGCGCTTTCGCGCGGATCATATGTGAGAGTTGTTCGGAAGTTCGGAATTAGGAAGAGATCACCGGACTAAACCCGGGGTAAAACAGAGACTATCATACTGTTTTTATGTTTTTGTATTTTCGGGAGAAATGGATTTGTCGCAAGTTATTCGTCGGATCCTATGTCGAATTCTTCGTCTGCTGGCTCTTCTACCGCTTCGTTCGCAATCTTGTCCAATGCTTCTTCGTCAAGGCCGGTGATACTGGTTACGGAGACTTTGCTTTCGCTTCTTGGGAAGTACGGAAGTACACGGAACGCCGCATATCTAAGCTTGGATATCGCACCGTCCAACTCGCCTAATATGTACGAACCTCCGAGAGTCCTGCGAAGGACAATCATTGGTCCGAGGTACCTCGGTTTCGTTTTCCGGTTGAGTTCGTATTCAATCTTGGAGTTCCGTACGAGTACTAGAGTGCCCGGAGCGAAATCGTGGTCCTTGATGGTGTTTCGGAACTTCTCTTCAAATTCCCGGATGGACCGGAATCGCGCTTTCATGACTTTGTCCTTTATGCTGTCTAGATCTTCTTGTCGCTTCATGAGTTGACGCGTACGCCATGCTATGAGGTCTTCGGACGTGAATGTCTGTTGATCCGGAAGATCTACAAGAAAGGTCGCTTCGGCGAGGTCAAAAGGGAATATCGGTTCTACTCCGTGTACCATGAAGTAAGGCGAAAGTCCGGTGGACTGCTGAATAGTTACCCTCTCAGCCCAAAATGCAGCGTGCGCATGCGAATACCATCGTGATTCCTCCCCCTCGGAACTTTTCATGATGGCCTCCCGGACATCCCGGTGCCGGCGTTCTATGATTCCAGTTAGCTTGCGAGTTGTACGGTGATATCCGAACATGATGAACGTTATATCGCGCGACTAGATCGTCTACCGCGGCTTTAATAACTGGCGCATTGTCGGTAACGATTTCGACTATCGGACCCCATCTGCAAAAGAGGTCTTCGAAGATAAATGATGCTATAATCTTCGTAGATTCTTTTCGGAGCATTCTCCATTCCGGGTAAGCTGTCAGCGCGCAACGAGCATGAATAATTCGGTCAAACCCTCCGGCTTTCGGCATCATCATAACATCGATGTGTACCCTTCGGAAGATTCCTCCGGGCATCGGAACTATCGGCGGAATGTGCAGTTTCCGGATTTGTCTGATCTGACATTCATGGCAAGTCCTGTTGTACCACTTGATATCGTCAGTCATCAGCGGCCACCAAAATCGGAGAAGGAGGCGGATTCGGATCGTAAATACTCCCTTATGCCCTAGGTCGTCGTGCGCCTCTTTCAGCAGTTTGTAACGCTTTGCTTCAGCGACTACGAGTTGGTGTTTTCCTTGCATATGTTTCCTCCACATCCTTCCGTCGAGAATGAAATACTGTCGCGACGCGTTGATCAGTGTATCGTATTCTTCGTCTTTGAGTTCCGGCGGTCTTTTCCGATTTTCAAGAAACTTCCGGATATTGAGAATCCTTAAGTCTTGTGCTTTCGCAACATCGGAACGCGGAATGCGAACTTCGTTGTGGTTGATTTCGGCGGTACCTAACAGAACAAATAACGCGGGGGAACGGGTGAGCGGGTCAGGAACGGGTGAATCATGCGGGCGACGCGGATTGTCGGCATCCGTTCGCGCGATAGCGTGTTTTCGGTCATTGAGAATTTCCATAGAAAACGAGTACGAGTGGTCAAGCCAGTCCTCGTGATCGTCGTCTTCATCTGGATCTTCATCAGCATGAGGTCTCCTTGAGAGTCCGTCAACACCGGCGTGCTTCGCTGCGGGAACGTGAACTAGCGTGAATTGAAATAAAAGAATACCCGCGATCCATCGGTTGATTGTCGCATTCGGTTGGAGGTCGGGGTTATTGATCATCCCTTTAATATACTTGGCGTCGACCTCAACCGTAAGGTTGGTGACTCCGAAAATAAAGACCCGGACTGCGCGGAGGGCACGGAACAAACCATATAGTTCTAGCTTCACTTGTGAGTACCTGCTTTCGACTTCCGTAAGCGCGTCGCTGGAGTATGCGGTTGACTACTATGCAATGTTCCCATATGAACCGGCGGATACCCATGTTTTCCGGAATGGTTTCGTATGAGCCGTCAGCTCTCTGATACTGCGTCTTTACTGACTTAATCGGAACATCGTCAATGAACGGGTATGTAAAGTCCGGGATCTCGTTTTGCAAAATGAAGGCCATATCACCTTGGTATACTTGAACCGCATTAGCGTGTCCTTGCGGAAGCGTAGTTAGGCGATGAGGTCCGAGCAGAGTTCCAAACGTCGTCATATCCCGCGAGTCTTCGTGGAGTGACCGCTGGTCATACCCTGAAAGCAAGTCCAATATTGAGTAACATGCATAGCACGCGAAGGCCGCGGCGAGATGATCGACGAAGGGCGGAACGGAAGCATCGCGTATTGTTACCTTATTGAGTAGCTGCAAGTCGTGAACTAAACGTAGGGAGGTTTTGTCTTTCTTGACGACGCAAAACCATCGTGAACGATACGCGGCGGTGGAAGGCTCGTAAACTCCAGTGTCAATTTTTCCCGTACAATGCGGATAACTTCTTTCGTGATTGCCGGTGGAATGGGGATATTCCGCTGAGACCAAGGAGTATGCTGGATTGTCGGAATCTTGACTGGCGGAAAATAGGTTTCATTAAGACGTCCGCGCTCGCTTGCGTCCCAGCGAAGGCTTTTTCATGTGCCGAAACTAGCCAGCGTACGAGCTTAAGTTCTTTCCGGCCATAACCACTTTGCGGGGGTCCAAATCTAACTTGTCCAATCTTTCTTGCGTGAAGCGGATGCCCGGAATATTCGGGCGGATGGGTTGGCAATGGAGGCATGCCGGCCAAAGGAGCGTCGGGGTAATCTTCTCGTCAATCCGGAATTCTTGGCTGCATAGTCTTGGATATGGTGCGGACTTTCTTCGCACCTGGCTTGTATACCCAGCGCGTGTTTGGCTTGATCGAAAGAATATACACTGTGAAAAGCATCGGTAGATGC
>JABBWF010000959.1:0-10505 GCA_016647645.1 Suillus variegatus
CTTGTGGCCATTGTGAGGCTGCACTTGCTGCTAAGCACCCTCAGACTGCTCAAGGAAGGTCCACTGGTGTGAAACAAAAGTCACTCAACCTTTAGACATACAAGTATTATGTCCTCAGTGATTATCTGAACATAATTCAGCACATGGAGACCACAGACAGTTATAGTACCCAACCAGTAAGTGTTTTTTTGTCAAAGGAACTTTAACTGACATATTTCAACTTACTAGGGTGAACTGCAGCATCAACACTCAAAACAATGGTACCCACAGACTCCAAAAACCAAGGAGATGATAATCACAAATATCACATCACAGAAAGTCATCAAACACTTCTGCAAGAAGGTCATTGTTGCTTGTGAGCACTTTGCCAGTAAAAACCCAGCTCAGCCATAACATCAGCATGAACATACTTTACCATCAGACCATTACTTCATTGCAAAATATTCATGAGTAAGTCATAATCTCACATCTTGGCTAGGTGACCTAGAAGATGATCCTGCAGTCAATATACTGAGTCATTCTTGTTCTATGTCATTGTAGCTCCCTTATGTTTTGTTTGGAATTTTATACCTTGACTCAAGGACCATTTACTTGCCTGCCTTCATAATATTGCATACAATGGTGATGAACACAACTTTTCTGATAAAAATCACCACTCAGTTCTTATTATAGACAACAAAATAATCAAACACAGTATTCTATGTGTCAATTATATTACATACAACCTGTGATGTAAGCAAGAAACTCCACCAACTCATGTCAGTGTCCTATTTGTTTGTTGGTTCCATTGTGACAGCTCACCTGCAGGATGGGCTGTAAAATGTTTGCAGCATCTTCAATTTTTCGATCATGATAGTCTTCCTGATGCATTCAGATTCTTGGACCCTGACTCAGTTGTTCGTGGTGTTTATTTAAGTCCTGCATTTGCTTTCAGTACTACTGATGAGTTACTTGGACTGCCATTTGCATGATGTAAGGGTGACTCATGCAGGGATGATTCAGACTGGCATTTTTATTACTTAAACATGTAAGTGCCTTAAAACTCATGATTAGACTCTTATCTAACTTTATTTATGTACAGGTTTGTAGATAGGGACATATTTATGCAGTTTTGTGGTGATGGAATAGGCCATAAGGCCACATGCAATTGGAACAAATTTCTCCAGCATGAGGGACATGGATATGATAAAGCTGGCAGCAATGAGTCAGACTGGGAAGAAGATGTGGAAGGCAAGGACTTGAAGTCAGAGGACAATTATATCAGGCTTGAGGTAGACAAGAAACAGGATGGAAAAGGTGATGAAGAGAATGAGGAGGACAGAGTAATAACTGAAGACAGGATGGAAAAGGTGATGAAGAGGATGAGGAGGACAGAGTAATAACTGAAGACAGGATGATATCTATCAAACAGTGAGTCTGACAGACAGATGTCGTACTGATACACCAACATTGCTGGTGTATCTTACAATAGCTGGCAGGTATCGCACAAGTGTTGAAATTTGCCATATATCATGTACTGTCTGATTTTAGCAATTTTGGTGATGATGTAATCTCTATAATTTTAATACTTTGTGTTACAATCACCGCTTACCTATGTTTCCTTGTTTGCTCCACTGTACTTATACACTTACCTTTCTTGGAACTGTACTTTTATTCTCACAATAGTCTTGGTCCATGCGCACATATTGGCTTATTTAAGCACGTGTATTACTTAGAGATTCGGCACTTGAATCTTACTAGGTTTTCCCCAGAAACATCCTTCGCTTAAGACCTCCAATCTTAAGCCGTCTGATACTTGATTCTTAGTACAAGCACTCCTTGAATTAAGTCCAGAACTCTCTCTCTTCTGAGAGACTTAGAATCTCAACGACCAAGAACCTCTGTTGAGCTGTCATTGTTAGAACTATCCTAGTTTGTAACAAAAGATTCAAGTCCCACATCAGACACCTACGGCAGTACGTGTCAGAAATACGAAACCGAAACCAGAAGGAAAAAGACCTGGCTGAGCAAGACAACCTGACATCACTCACCCCAAGACTACAAGCCCTGAACCTCGGTACTCCTGTACCACCACTAAACATGTCGAACACCAGTAGCAGTGCCAAACCATTCGAATACAAGATCAACCCACCACCCATATTCAATGGGGATCGAGAACTGTCTAGATCTTTCCTGCTCTCCTGCAATGCCTATATGGACATCAACGAAGCCCTCTACAAAGACGATAAACAGCGCGTTATCTTTATCACGTTCTTCATGAACGAAGGAAATGCTAGACTTTGGAAAGAAGAATTTTTAGAAGACGCCCAACATATCGATACCTCTGGACAAAAGAAGGGGTACGGTACGATGAAGGAATTCAAGGAAGCCTTCGAAAAAGCCTTTGGAGCTGTCGACCCATCTGGAACAGCTATGGCAAAGATCTCCCTTCTCAAACAAGGGAATGGAGATCTCCAGACCTATATTGCCGACTATCAAAGGCTTCTCGCGCAAGCAAAGATATTCCATTTCCAAGCAGGACTCAATACTGGGTTGGTCATCAAACTATTCAACACAGGGAGCGTCCCTAAGAGTTTCAATGACTACGTGGCAGCCGTAGTGGAAATGGATAACTGCTATATGCAGCTACAATCCATTAGATCCTGCATGCCCCTCCAACACAAGAAAAAATGTTTTGGAGATCAAAGATATGTTCCTACTCGCGACCATGATGCCATGGTCATCGAAAGGCTTACAGAAGCAGACAAAGCGGAACATATGCGCATTGGAAAATGCTTCTTCTGCCATCAGATCAGACATCGTGCTCAGGAATGCCCGCAGAAGAAGAAAGGAGGACCACCTCCTGTAAGAAGAATGGAAGAAGAAGAGGAAGCAAGAAAAATCGAAGAGGATTTTTAAACCGGAGAACTATATCGACGATAGCATCTCCAGCAGAACCTGTACGTGTAATACAAACCATTGGTGAAAGAAAGGAACTTCGCATTCCAGTTACTCTCATTTCACGAAACCATCAGGAAAAAGTCGAAACCAGCGCAATTATCGATTCAGGAGCATTAGGAACATACATTTCCGAAAGCTTCGTAAAGAAACACCGGATAACATCCAGGAAATTAAAAAAACCATTCTATATTCGAACAGCAGACGGAAGCTACTTTAGTAGCGGACCCGTGGAATGATACTGCATCCTCATTATCCGAATGGACGAACGAACCATGATTGGAAAATTCAATATCACCAAGTTAGGAACAAGAGATAAGATCCTCCTTGGAATCCCATGGCTTCGGGCTATGAACCCTGCAATCAATTGGACCGCGCAAACCTTATTCCTACCATCCACTCCGAAATCCATGGAGATAGATAACTACGTCAAACAGTCCAAGAAACCTTCTTCACCTCCCCTCAGAATCCCCAAAACAGAAAACGCCCCTCTCATGGAAAACTTCAACACGAAGGAAGATATATGGGTCACTTCTGCGAAAATCAGCAAAGAACTTCTTCAAGAACTCGATGATGGTGGAGATTATCTTAGGACAACGGAGGAAATTCCATTTATTAGTCCCTCCAAATTCAGTAACAAGGCACAAGAATTCACTACAGAAGAAAAGGTGAAACAGAAGAAGAATTTTGAAGAACTCGTTCCTGCTTATCTCCATGATTTCTCCGATGTGTTCGCAAAAGACGGTCTTAATCAACTTCCACTGGAAGGACCCGGAATTGATCACCGCATCGAGACGAAGCCGTATTTCCTGCCTAAAACATCCAAAATATATCCTCTATCCCCAAAGGAGCAACTCGCTGTAAAAAGCTTTATTGACAAAAACCTTGCCAAAGGATTTATTGTCAAATCAAAGTCTCCACAAGCAAGTGGATTCTTCTTTGTAGGGAAGAAAAGCGGGGAACTCCGTCCTTGTCAAGATTACCGATACCTTAACGAACACACCATCAGAAACTCCTATCCCCTTCCACTTCCCGCCTCTCTTATAGAACAACTATACGGCGCGAACTTCTTTACCAAAATGGATATTAGATCTGGATATAATAACATCCGGATTCATGCCAGTGATAGATGGAAGGCTGCGTTTGTCACGCAACAAGGACTCTTCGAACCCACCGTAATGTTCTTTGGGTTGTGTAATTCTCCAGCCACATTCCAAGCATATATGGACAATATCTTCCAGCCAGAAATTAGTGAAGAGTGGTTGGTCATCTACATGGATGACATTCTGATATTCTCGAAAACAATCGAAGAACATCGGGAAAGAACTCGTCGAGTGTTAACAAAAATCCATCAAGAGCGATTATTCCTCAAACCCGAGAAGTGCACATTTGATTCGGATGAAGTAGAGTATCTGGGTATGGTTATCAAACCAGGACGTGTTGAGATGGACAAAGGAAAGACCGATGGAATCGAACATTGGCCGGCTCCCAACTCTGTCACGGAAGTTCGATCATTCTTGGGATTCTGCAATTTCTACCGAGCTTTCGTATCTCACTATTCTGACATCGCTCGGCCACTAATTGACCTCACAAAGAAGGGTGTCACCTTCCATTGGAATCCTGCCTGTCAAGAAACATTCGATTGACTCAAGAAATGCTTTTCCAGTCATCCTGTTCTTCGCAATCCTGATCCACTCCGGCAATTTGCTATCGCTACAGACGCTTCCTTGGTAGCTTCTGGAGGGGTTCTTTTGCAAACCGATGAAAATGGTACTTATCACCCATGTGCCTATCTCTCCCAATCATTTGGACCGGCCGAACATAATTATCCAATTCATGATTGCAAATTGCTAGCAATTATTAGAGCACTCACCCACTGGTGGCATTACCTAGAAGGGCACCCCTCTCCCGTTATTGTCTTCACCGACCACATGAACTTGCTCTACTTCCGGAAATCAGAATGTCTTACACAGAGACAAGCCCGATGGCAGATGTTCTTAACATCCTTTGATCTAGCACTTCACCACATTCCTGGATCCAAGCTGGTAGTACCAGATGCACTTTCTCGACGGCCTGACCACGATGATGGCTCCTCCGATAATGAAGATACTATATTATTACCAGATTCTATGTTCATCCTGTCTTATTGACAATGATTTGCGGCAGACACTCGCTTCTGGAGACCCGTTGAGCTGATCCCTATCTTTTCAACGGCGCAAGACGCCTTACACGGTCTCTGTCTTCCAGCCGATGAAATCCACTCTTTCTGATTGGAAAATTGAGAACGACATATTGTTTTACAAGGACCTGCGCTTACATTGCCCCTGACCATTGCCCCACTATTTTACGACGACATCATGATCACTGTCTACTGCAGGGCATCCTGGTCGTTTCAAAACAGAGAGCTCATTAAACAAGAAGCCTGGTGGCCAGGAATGGGAGCATTCATTAGGAAGTATGTGGATGGCTGCGCAACTATGCCAACAAATGAAAGCCGATACCCATCCCTGTAACTCCTCCATTGATGCCTATTCCCACAACCGCTACTCAACCTTTCTTCGCAGATTTCCGTCGATCTTATCACTGCTCTCCCGCCCTCTTCCGGTTTTGACTCTGTCATAGTCGTGGTAGACCATGAGCTTAGTAAGGGGGTAATCATTACTTCTTGCCATAAAACTATTTCCTCAGAAGCTGTCACAAAATTATTCCTGAAGCATGTATTCAAACGATTCGGCCTTCATGATAAGGTGATTTCCGACCGAGGACCTCAATTTCTTTCACAATTCTCTCTCAAATTGGCACGACTCCTTGATTATTCTATTGCTCCCTCCACCACATATCATCCCCAGACCGATGGTCAAACCGAATGACTCAATCAAGAACTAGAAATGTACCTAAGAATTTATTGTCAAAACAACCCAACTGACTGGGTGGAACACCTCCCTATGGCCGAATTAGTTCACAATCATCAAAGACACGCCACTAAGGATGCTTCTCCTTTCTACATCATGATGGGATACGAACCAAAAGCGATTCCTCATATTATCGCAGAATCAAGGGTCCCTGCTGTAGAAGAACGAGTCAAGCTTCTCCAAAAAATAAGAGAAGAAGCCATCGCTTGTCATAACATTGCCATGCAACGAATGATGGAAAGATCCTTCGGACAAAAGTATCAACCATGGAAAGTAGGAGATAAGGTATGGCTGTCCGCTACCAATCTCAGACTAAAACTTCCATCACGAAAATTGGCACCAAAGCGATATGGACCATTTCCCATCTCAGCAGTATTATCCCCGATCACCTTCACACTCCAATTGCCTCCACAATGGAAGATACACCCCACATTCCACTGCTTCTCAGTTATCTTCCTATAGCGAAAATGATGTTCACGGCCTGAACTTCCTAGAACCACCACCTGATGTTCTAGAAGAAGAAGAGGAATATGAAATAGAAGCAATCCTCACTCATAAAGGGAGTGGAAAACACCGTCGTTATCTCGTATCTTGGAAAGGGTACTCTTCTGCGAGTAATGAGTGGATCCCTAAGAGAACCTGGGAAACGCCAAGGACACCCTCTCAGTTTATAAGAGCAGAAACTCCCTCTAGAATCGACAACTACATTGACAATATACTCTTCACTCCATACTCATCTCCTCAAACAGAATGCCCTTCCCAGTATCCTACACTCTCCCATACGAATCCACATTCGCAACCACCAAATTTGCCAATGACGAAGAAAGATTCAAATCCTTCATCACCAACGCTGAAGACCTTACCCTCATTGAAGCAGCAATCCTCTGCCCCCAACATGCCATCAAAATTAATAGAGTCCTCATCGAACGAAACACCTTCTCCATCAACCTCATCGTCATCATCGTCCATGCTACCGACCTCATTGAAAGACTTACTCGTCATGTTGAGAAGCCTAGTGTCCAACACGGCATCATGCACCTTCAGAAGCGTATTCATGCTTATGCTCTGCGCCTTATCCCTGATGAAGTTAAATCCAACATTCAGACGGTTATTCACGTCATCGCTGAGCGAACTGCTGGTGTCGCTCGTCCACCATCTCCACATCTCACTGAACAAACAACTACCACCCCTCCTCCGTCCTATGATGGTGCAATACCTGTTCCTCCTCCTCACGTGTCTGATGAGTTATTGGCTGCTGTTAACAGCCTCACTCAGATCACAAACTCGATGATTGCTAGTTTACGGGAGGAAACACAGCTCCCTTCTCAGTCGGCTGCATCCCCAGTAGCCAGAAACTGCCATGCTGGTAGAAACCATTAGTCACCCTCCCAATCTCTACACTGCATTCTCCGCTACTCATGAAGAAATCGAAAATACCCAAATGAAGCAGTACCTTTCCCACCAAGAAGTGGTAGATCTAACCGCCGCATTGCAGGCGCTCCATATTCACCCCCCTATGACCATTCCTATGTCTCTCTCTTCAGTATACCTTTAAGGACGGAATCGTGCCAATACAGGCATTAGGAACCTCCGAACCCGCTAGTCATGCTGAGCTAATCGCTGAAGTGGAGGAGATGACAATGTCTACCGAATCGGTATTCATGCTTACTGCTAAGCAAGAAGGACGAATCAAGGCAGACTCTACTCATAGAAGAAGAACCCACGGGAAAGAACTACCTAGGAAAAGGCAAAAGAAGGGCTACTAGCGACAATGAAGCATTTAGCTCTCGACCCATTCCTCATCCTCTTCGTGCCACCTCCTCTAATCCAGATGAAAACCGAGTTTGTCATTATTGCAAAACTATCGGACATCACCAAATTAACTGCCCGGACTACTATTGTCGGATATGCAGAGAGCTTTCCCCTGGACATCTTTCCCTCTATTGCCCTCAGTTTATGGGCGCGTCCCCTACTACCCTTACCTGGAAGGAACGAAGGATTTTACCAAGAATTAAACGCTTGGGAAAAGACCTTAGACTGATGCTTACATTCAGCAGTGTGCTGAGGAAGAAGCCCTTTATCAGGTCGAGCAATTAAAAGGAGGAGATGACGACCTCGAGTATTCTGACGATCCTATCTATTGGGCTAATCAAGATGAGTAAAGTCGGTGACTTTACGCTTAGTAAGGGGGTAATGTTACAATCACCGCTTACCTATGTTTCCTTGTTTGCTTCTCTGTACTGTATACACTTACCTTTCTTGGAACTGTACTTTTATTCTCACAATAGTCTTGGTCCGTGCGCACATATTGGCTTATTTAAGCATGTGTATTACTTAGAGATTCGGCACTTGAATCTTACTAGGTTTTCCCCAGAAACATCCTTCGCTTAAGACCTCCAATCTTAAGTCGTCTGATACTTGATTCTTAGTACAAGCACTCCTTGAACTAAGTCCAGAACTCTCTCTCTTCTGAGAGACTTAGAATCTCAACGACCAAGAACCTCTGTCGAGCTGTCGTTGTTAGAACTATCCTAGTTCGTAACACTTTGTGTGACCTTCTTTTGCCCTAATCACTTATATCACTCTTCTAGACATATTCTCTATTAATTTTGGTATTCCTTCTTAGTAATCTTATCACACTCTGCTATAACACTGTCTCATAGCCAAAATCAGCTCATGCTGTTGTATTAATACATCTTAAGAGGTTGGTTATCTATAAATCCCAATACATAATCATCCATTATCCAACCTGAATGTATCCTACACATGAATTACTGAATATCTTCTCAGCACCTGCCATTATTACAAGCCACCACCCAACCAGGGATTAAATACCAGAAAGGACACATCCTCTTTCTTCCAGTGGCAGCCCCAATATTAGATCTTGATCCTTGGTTGAATTTCCAATAACACATAATATTAACTAATTCATTGTACCAGGATGATAATTCTTGTAATAGATTGAAGCTTTAAGCGGACAAATATGGATGTACCACTATGATTCCAATAAACACATATAACTACCTTATATGTGCCTTGTAAAATGTTTGCAGTTCAAGTTCTGAGAGTTGACTTATCTTATACCTGCACTAACATGCTTATCACCTCAACTCAACGCTGAGTTTATCTATCAGATTCTCACTCATGAGTTTGGTGTTCTCATTATAGTGTCAGGGGCAGAAAGGAATTTCTCTCTAGCAATTGATAGAATGGTAGAAGTTGGCAAAATATATTCTAAGTGTTTTTGACTGTTTTTTAAATATGTTTCTACTATGACAAAAACAGGTTTGGCTACTATATTGACACTATACCTTAGTTGAAGTCTGTTCTCAATTCTAGGATCTTTGTATTGTCTTTACATCCATCTGAGCAAAGGTTTAGTGGGAAGACTTCAGAAGTTGATAGTAACACTTGATCTCACACATCTGAGTAGTGATACTAAGCCAGGATCTTCTTGTTAGATAGACTTTAGTTGTTGAATAGGGACTTGGTACTAACAGTCAAGGATATCTGTTTCTGATTCTGTTTAATACTTATTGTGAGTTCCTTGGCAGCAGATTCAACATTATAAACTAAGAGATCCATAAAGCTTTGATTAGTCCTGACCTGTGATTCTACCTGTTTGTGCTGAGAGGGTGATTGTTATAACTTCACACAACTTTCTGTGGTAAGTTTATTATGAGAAAATTGTTGCTAAAGGAAGGATTCCTCTTATCAATCTATTTCTTTTTGTCAGCACCATACTGTTGGCTAATTAGTTCTTTCTCTCAAGTTTCTTTTATCAGTTTTATTTATCATTGCCATACTGTTAGGTTGACTGGTGTTGTTACTGACCTCACAGAAGTATTTTTGTCTGAACGTAGCTTGAGGTAGTGTAAATAGCCACCCACAAGCAACCACATTATTAGTCATTGGTATTAGTCCATAGTAGCTGTCGACCTTGTATCATGCTTTTGATAGTCGTTACTGGTTTTTTTACCAGATATTCATGTGCTGCAAGATGTGCATGATTATATCAAGACAATCATTTATGGAGGAAAAACATGACATCTAGCAAGGCTCCTCTATCATTTTCCAGAGAAGATATGTTACTCATGGTATTATCCACCACTGAAATACTCACTTTCATGCAGTAGGAACTTGAAAAGTTAACTCAATATACCATAGTGGCCATACACCGTCCACCACTGATTTCAAGGATAGAGCCAGGCCAGTCACTGATAACTTATACATATTCTCTCTCCAATTTCCCAACACTTGTGTGTCATATTGCACCTCCGTTTGCCATCATAAACACAGGGCCAAAGTGCAGCCGAGATAAATTTGATAAGATTGTTTGGAATACTACTCAAACCAACAGATGAGTCTGAAGAACTTGAATGGCGACTTACACTGTTGTGTGATACTTGGGATCTTTTTTAGGGCGCTGTGAGCACTGCTCAGGCTTTGGGGATATGATTCAGTGCAGAAAAAGGAAGAGAAAGAGGGAAGGGGCCAACTCAGATCAAATACCCATGCACATCACAAGATCCAAATCACACCTGGATCTCACTGGTACAACCGTCCTTCAACACTCTCAACACCCAAGCTCCATGACGACTGTTAAGAACATGCTCAAGGGTCAAATCCGAAGGGCTTGGCTTCAGCTCGTGCACC
>JABBWF010000096.1:0-174639 GCA_016647645.1 Suillus variegatus
GATCATTAATTCGAGGATTCAAAGTGTTTGGAATAACATTTGGATCGCCATCGTAGATAGCAATCCACTCTGGATGTCGAACCGACCCGCCTTTTGGGTCGAAACCGTGATCTTGGGAGTCTGAGGTGTACATGCTGGTCGAAGCCATTAGTATGTGTTTGAATAATGCTGTCGTATCCTGGCGGTGAACTTGTAGCCTTTTTGACTCCGTATGCAACAGTCAGTTCGTTGAACAACTCGGATAATACACATACGTTGGTATTTACCAATGCGACTGCAAAACACAGTCCATCCTGCTAAGCATGACCGTAAGAGTTTGAAAGTGGAAGTTCCGAACGAGATAATCTGGACCGGACTCGGGCGAATGAGTGTGAGGGGAAGGATATTGGGTCGCAGGGAGTTAGAGCTTATCATAGATGGAATTTGAGGAAAAGCCCACCTTGAACATTAGAATAGATTATTTGATCAAATGGGGATCTAAACGTGAGGACCAAAGTTCTCTGGATGCAGACTCTTACATATACAAGATCGAAATATAGGGAGTCTGTGAGTCTGTGACCGGGAGTAGATAGAGTTATACAATCGCAGGTTAGGCAGTGCCAGTGCCCAGTGCTGTGTCAAAATTCCCAAAAGACGTACGCCAGACTAAGTGCTGGTGGCACAGATTTCGTGTCCTCGATTCCCATGTTCGAGTTATATGTGTACTACGGGAGACATTTTACACAAGACTTGTATACCGGCTACAATCTCAAGTATACCTCCACACTTCTGTCTGTTACTGTACAAGCTTAGCACACTTTCGGTACAAGCATTACATTTCACATATGTCTGTTACTACTTGCATACATGTTACATTCTCATACATACCATCTACCAGTCTGTTTGGGGTTTGTAAGCCATACAAGCTGTAACGCGTAACCGGCCATACACGCAAGCGGTTCTTTTATTGATGTCGTCTCCGCGCATCACAGCGCAATATACGAAGGTCTAGAACGCGTTTGGCTCGCTTAGTAAGCACTAGTTTGAGCCAGTTGTGCACATCAGTGCCGATGTCACCCTGCTTTGCACCCAGTACTTCCATCAACTCCTTCCGACCAAATATATGAGCTGCTTCTATTGCAGTGGGCTTTCCTTCGCAAAAGTGTCCATTGTGCTCCCAGTTGACCGGTGAATATCATATACGCTCGCAATTCAATTATCAAAAATATTATTTGCCCCCACCACGCTCCTCGTCACCACAGATATTACCAACAGGGGAATCTCATGTACGAGTTGCCCAACGGGCATGTCGGAATCGCTACTGGGGCCGCAGGGATCGTCACGACGCTGATGAACTTAAACGAGCAATCGCCAGAAGACGGCGGGTGTCCCAAAGTCATCTCTATGCAAAGGTGTGTGCTTCTTCTTACATTCACACACGCGTCTTATCTCGCCCAGTATAACTTCTCTATGTCACAAGCATCAGGCACCGACGACGCCGAGGATCAACTCACTCGCAACGCTGAGCAGCCTCCCCTGCAAATTGACGCCGTCGGACCTATTGAAGGGTAAGTTGCAGCTTCCTGTAATCTGTCACCCGTCTAACAGCAAGACAGGGAGAAGATAAATATCGAACCTTTGGCGGAACTGTTGGCTGTATATGTCGTGCCTGACCCATTCACCCGGTATCGTCCTTACCCCAGTTCAGCCCAGTTTGCAGCATCTCCAGACATGATAAGTCAAGCCACCATCTTTCTCCGTCGTGAACTGCGCGTTTGGCAAAATTTTGATGTTGAGGTACGTGTTATTGTAGTCGCTTGTGTGCTACTCTGCGTCTCACTCGCATCGCTGACATATGTTCTAGTTCCTCACGACGTTCATCAATTCTCTCATGAAATCAATAGACATACGAGCTGAATCTGCTATCAAACTTCTCTCCGAGTTCCTAGACCTAGATACTCCTTATATTGAGGGCCAGAGCCACCCAAACGCCGAACATTTTGCACAATGGTCAGTAGTTTCTTCTCATCCATATGTAACTCTGTTCTGTCTTTCTAATAGACTTGGTCCTAGAGATATACTGTTATATGCGGAGTGGCCGTGATCTATCCATTTATGACAATTTGGTGCAGGTTTGATACTTTCTCTGAACGAACTTGGGGACCCGCGCTGAATTTGGGCAGTATGATACCTCCCCAGATTCTCTGCCCTACGAGCAGGAAGGAGAGAATGTGTGGTGTTATGATTCCCGTTCTCGATCACGATCGCCTCATCACCGGTTCCGATCTCGATCTCTGTTATCTCGACCTCCTTCCCCAACCCTGCATTCTGAGCAGAAGAACTCCTCCAGCAACTTACCTCCAATGAAGCTCTCTAGACCATCTCTCCCAATATCGCGGGAACCTTCGACGAACTCACAGCGCACTCAGCGAGTGTCGAGGTATACCTGATACCTCGAATGATCGACAGAGTCACCTTGACAACACTCAGGAGCAGCTGACGACAAAGTCAAAAAGAAAAAGAACCAGAAGGTCGTAAGACACCTCTTCAGGGCAAGAGTGAACATCCCTCGAGTAGCACACCACCACGCATTTCAGGAGAATTTATGCCGAACGCTGTTATCGAATCCAAAGAAACAGTGGAATCACATACCCCAAAGTTCAATAGGCCTGTATAGTCCGATCTTAGATCCTCTCTTGTTTCATAACCAACATCGACAAGACGGTCACGGTGCCTATCCCAGGGACTTGAAGTTATGCCACAAGCTAGCTGCCAGTGGTACCGCATTCGCGTTATTTTGTCAAAAGTATATACTTATTATAATACAAGCGCTCCGATCACCTTCGGACGTTTCCTATCGTCAATTACAGTAATAGATGCTTGTACTACAACTACGCTCACCGTCATCCTTTCCACCTCAGTCTCTGTTGGAAACAGCGCCCGAATGCCATGGCAGCATCGCACTCTCGACAGTGCGGTGTATAGTTGTCCACAGCAGAATTCTAAGGACATGTGTTCATCTGCCGTGGTGGTGATCACGCGAGCATTGATGAAATATCTTCAGGTGGTGCGCATATCCCACCAAAAATGAAAACAGAGACAGCAAGATCTGTTAGGAGAGATATCAGTGCGGCTGGGATTCAAAAGGAGACCATACTAGGAGACACGGAGATCGAACAATTGGAAAGCGGGTGGCGCTCAGCTGGAGCGCGCACGTGGGGTAGACGCGAATTGCTTCCGCGGGATCAGACGTTCCGTGCTTATATATATTAGAATATTATTTCTTTTAATTTGTATTATGCAATTACACAATTAATTTATCCAAGTCATCCTTCACGCGCACGCTACGAGACAAGCATGAGTACTATTCACGGTGTACAGCAGTTCTACAGTGTGCACAGCCTTTGAACCCGAAATCTCCTTGACAGTTACTACATGCACAGCACTCCATTGCAATCCGCAGGTACGATTCCATCACCGTCCTATTCCGGTCATCAATAGGTTAAATCGTTTGCTATGCATAGTACTACTTCTTTAAGTTCTCTTGATGCATGGCCTATGCAGGCGAGTGGTACCAAACACGTTGGTACTGATCAAAAGTATATGTCTGGTGCAACCGCGAAGTCCACGTGAGTCGCTCTCCAACTAATTTCTAAACAAGGACTCTTGTCAGACAACTATCCAGTCTTTGGCAACAGGCCAAGTCTTGATGCCGGTGTCCTTAATGGTCAAATCTATCCATATCGATTCTCAATTCGAAATGGGCAGATATAACACACCCCACGTTTTTTCAGGCTGTCCTATTGTGGCAGCCAGCAGGCCATCGGGCTTCTATCTTAGTATGAGGGCGCCAATTTCATTCTTACCACTTTCATGTTGTTGTCTATCGCCGATGTTTTGGTTCTTTGACAATCGTGTCTTGAGCGTCAACCGCCATGGCAAGCTGTCATAGCCGGGTTACAGTACGACCGTCAAGGACATGCTGCAGGCTATGTATACTCCTGATGGCAAGTAGTACCAGCAGCACCAACTCAGCCCACTCTCAAAAGACGAACGTTACATTCTAAACTCTCAATCAAGATGTCAACTTTCGGGACCCAGGCACGCAGGTGCGCTAATACTGTAAGTGACATCGCTTTGCAGAGGGCCAGCGCCTGATGAGCGACGTTCATGTAGAAGAGCTCCAAGCAGTCATCCTGCAGTTCTGACTCATCCTCGCACAAGCACGTCGCTGCTGCTGATACCGGTGCCAAGCATGGAGGAACCATTCCTGTTATGAGCAAACTTCACATGCACATATTCGATCGTGTAAGTGCTTGTAGTAACAACTTGGACTGTCGTTCGGTGTCTCACAGAGCTATAGTATGGGGAACCTAGCTCGACGCTTCCTACGAAAAACAAGAAACAGGACGTCGAACGACGATCGCACACGTTGCCCGTACCCATACAGTGTGCTGCGAATGCCCGAATTTACCTTCGAGTAAGTGACACGTGCATCTAAGCAACGACACAGGATTAAGTTGACATTGTTGCAGAGTCGATCGACGAAGTGATATATGGAAACAAGAAAAAGCTTTCCTTGAGCTGCCCGACAAAATATTATCTTGCATCACGCTTCGTTGACTATATATATGTGTGGGAGTCTGACTCGTCCATGACTCGATACCATCAACTTGATAACTAGTGTACTTTATACAAATGTCCAGATTAGCAACCATACATGCCAAGCTGCTGACACCGCATTTGCAAAATTCATGACCTCATACAATGATATCACTCGTATTTTCGAAGAGGCGCTGCAGGTATTCATTTGATCGATGTGTGCATCATGACAAATACTTCATTTCTACTCGTTCGGAGCCACAGGAACAAACAGACCTTCCTCCGTCGGCGCGCATGGATCCTAGGTGTAAGAGTACTAGTGGCGCTTCAACATATCCAGATTTTCCAAGCTTCGATTGAACAACTGGCAAGATCAAACACTGTTTCTTGGAGTCCGACCTCCGCTCTCCTCCTGGTACCTGACGCGCCATTCGTGCCTTTCGAGCCACTCTTGTACAAAACCGGGAATTGCCAAGGGAGCTGGGCATCCTTTGGGTCAGCCTGGAGCGAGTCTAGATGCAGGTTAATTAGTTCCTAGAGTGCATCAAGGAATAGGCCAAGACATGAATCACAGCCAAGAAAGAGGAACCACTAGACGGGATATCCTCAAACGCGAACACCAATCTCGTGAATGCTAACTGTCGAAAATTGGATCCAGATTCCAGACAGCTGATTGTTCGAGACCCCTACGAACGATACATGAATCTATGGGAATGTTTTCTCATGAGTTCCTCATCCTCCAGTATGTCACTTATGAAGTTGTTTGAACATGATCTGTGCCCTAGAATTTGTTACAGTGCCGCGTCACATATGCCAAGTCACAGGCGCGTCACGACCGCGGCAGGCGCGGCAGGATCGTGTCAATTTCACCTGGCTGTACGTGCAGAACATGCACGAACTTATCTCCGCATGTTACTGGGCCCTGCGAGCCCTTCTGCCAGTGCATGATTGTTTATTTTCTGTCATTAAAAGTGGTTGTTGCGGCTGTTGCACTCATATAGTAAGTCGTCGAATCTTGTTGATCGCCGTGTTTTTTCACTGAATCACCGGGTTATTAGCCATGTTTGCTATAGGCGAACGCCAACCCCCTTCGACGTTCTCGTCTGACATGCCATCACCACCCGTACCTTCATCTCCAGTCACACCTGGCACACAAAAACCTCTTTATTTGTGTCCCACCCAAATGATGTATCGTGAGTATCTCAGTGCTTGCTACATTCGTGATCTAATGATATTTATGGCAGGCAATTGTTGTTGTACTGCATCGTGCACATTTGCCGTCTCTGTTTCCTCAAGGTCACTTCATCCATGCAATCCGTTCTCCAGTTCGCATATCTTTTCCACTCGCACTTACCTACGGATTTCAAGTGCCTCCGGAAGGCATCAACTCCCATCTGTTGTTCTTGAACTGCTCACCAAGGTAGGCACGAGAGCGTTATTTGTCAAGGAGTACATTCTGATTTGTGCCAACGAATCGACGAGCAGTAGCTCTTCACTACCACAGATGAAACACGCAAACCTCGCATACCTGTTCTGCAGAATATGGGTACTTCTGTACGCGGAGGGCTTCAAGATACAGAATCTGGAGGACTATTTGAGCATCTCACAAGAAAGTATCTTGTTGAGTCTGGCGAGAGGAATAGAACTGCCGTTTGCAAGGTAAATTCCGAGGTCAGCGCTCTTTTCGCATGGTGGTGCGCATGAGTAAACAAACGTGGTAGGCTAGGTGTCAATTCAAGCGGGAAGCATGCACGCAGGCCAAGTGGTATGGCTGCTGCTTCAGGGCTTTCTACTTACCGACACCATTTCAGACTACATTAAACCGTCATCTCATTTGGAGAAGAACTGCCATATTATTTCGCACCTCCGAATGCACTCCAATCCAGCCCCTGCTCTTATGTCCACAGTTGGCACAAGCGCTAGATCCCTGGGCCATGATGGCTCGGGGTTCAATGTTCATCTTGAAACCCGCCTCAAACCGTGCCCCCTCATCAGATCCTGCCTCAGAGATGATCCAACAGACATGTCCTACTTCCACTTCCCCTGGGCCCTTAGTACATCTTTCATAGGGATTATTTATTTATTGAATTCATAATAGACACATGCTTTATCCAAATACATTAGTTTTTAGTGAGATTGTACAACAGCACTCGAAAATTTCAAAAGAGATGCTCAAACTCCTGCAGCCCCAGATGAACTAGCAAATGTGAGTTTCTGAGCCCTCTGGTGCATATCCAAAATCTTAGTAGCCTGTTGTTGGTCCTTTTTCCTTGCTGCCATGGTAATGCCAATTGAGAGGCATTCACCTTGTGATTGAAGCACACGGTTACCTGGCATGATAGTTCCATGAACATCAGAAGAATCAAACCACCTTGTAACTATTAGCTATGAGAGAGAATTACATTCAAAAATCACACACCAGGTAGTATTGTCCACATTGCGAATGTAGACCCCCCACTCTGTAAATGAAAAATTCCATTCATCATCTCTACCTCTCCTCTCAAGCTGGGTGCTAATGGTCCATGAGACATCATGGTCTTTGTGCTGTGGGGCAACATAGTTACAGCAATAGAATGTAACACATCCAGTGGACCCAAGGCGGTGTGCTTTTGACTTTGATGTCACATCTTGGAGACCTTTGACAACAAGAGGAGCAGCATATGAGATGGTAAGAAGGAGAGTTTCTGCATCCTAAAATCATAATGTGAGTGAATTATAACATGGGAAAGTGTAAAAGTACCTTAATATGCCTGAAAATTGCCTTGATATCTTCTTGAGTGTCACCACGTAACATAGGATAGGTGGTGTAGCAATCGCCTCTATGGCCACCTTGGGGCTGACGTGCACCATATGGGATCATCTTTCCATAGTTATAGGCCTCAAATGCAGCACCACGCTTGACACTTGGATGGTTGATGATGCTGCTATGGTTGTCTTTCATTTGTTGAAGTGTGCCAGGTTTCATGGCAGAAAAGATAACACCACCAACCTAAAGTGATATTAGTTGAGAATACATGAAAAAGATACAAGTAAAGGCTTACACAATTTTTGGTTTGCTTGTCAATAAAGCGAACAGCATGGCGCCCACATCTTCCAATGATGTCAGAACTTGCACTGACTTCTATCAAACCTAGGCTATTTGGGTGATAGTATACTGGCTTAGTAGTAATCTTGCTGCTCCTGCCAGTCTATCAACATTGTGTAAGTTTTGATGAGCCCTAAGATTTAGTTGTGCTATATACCTTGGGTAGAGGATAGTCATCAACATCTGCACAGGTTATGACAGATCCTTGGAATTTATGAGCATCTGATCTTCTTTCAACTTCCATCTTCTGCAAGCACTTGTCTTGGTTAGGAAGATTAAGGCAGGTTATACAAGAGCGTGAGTGGTCCCTATCATCTTTTATAATAATTAGCATATAACAATACTAGAATGTAAGATTAAATTATACCTTGTTGTCCACTATCAGTAAGAGGTTGCTGTACTTTTAAGGTTTCTTGAGCTTTATTAATCCAAAATACTTCCTTCCTGACCCTTTTGATATGTTCTCTATATTCAATGACTTCATTTATAATGCAGGTAAGTCTCCAAGATTTCAAAGAAATCTTGGACTTTGCAAATGTGTCTCGATTTAGAACATGTGAGCTGATGAGAGAATATAACTCTTTAGGCTCATGCTTCACCTATGAACAAATTCATTAGCTAAGGAGAATATCATTTATAAATCGAATAAAGGCTTACAGAATAGCCACGAGAAATTATGGAGGGGTATAACCAAGAGTGATAGGCTTGAATAAATGACTCCTCATTGTTCAGAAAGCCTGCTGCAAGTGGCTGAGAAGCAGTAGGAATTAAACAATGGGTATTGTCAAGTTCATCTAGTGCTTGGATAAAGGCCTGTCCTAATGGAAATTTCTTAGCCTTTTTGTTGGATCCTTTGTCAAGCATGGGTTTGACAATAGTATAAAGCTCCAGTGATACCTTGAAGTGTATTTCATGAATATAGCAGTATGATCAGGATATCTGGAACTATGCTTACCTGAGATGCAGTACTGCTAGTGGGAAGCCCAAGTGACCACTGATCCAATACAAGACCAAATTTATTCTTCCACTGATGTTGTCTGAAACTAGTAGCAAGGTGATCTGATGATAACTCTAGGGAGGTATCAGGTTTGCAAATGAAGGCCACCATATCAAGAAGACCAGATTCCTATAAACATAGTGGATCAGTAATGTAAATATTATAGTCTTATTATACCCCTCACCTTTACAGCATTTAACCAGTGTGTACTCTTGTAAGTTTTTGGACCTATTTTATGACAGGCCTGAATCACTTCAATGACCTGTTCCTTAGCCATCACTAGCTGAGTGTGCTAGAACAATATTAATGTTTATGAAATACAAAGAAATATACAACTTACAGAGATGTCTGAGGCTACAAAGTAGGCTTTAAGATCATTCTTCCATCTTTGACAAGTGGATAAAGCTTGGTTCTTAGAATAGTCTTTTATATATATTAATATAATAATATATCATTGTAGAAGGATTAAACTTACTTGAAGTTCTGGACTTTGTCTTCAGAATCTCTTCCTCAGAGAAATCTGATTCTGATTCTGACTCATCCTCTGAGTCTGAGGTCATGTCATTCAAATTCAGTTGCCAAGTGACTCTTGAAAGAGGTTTGAGCTAATGAAAATTATGAGTGATATCTCATTTAATTATACTGGTATTCAAAACTTACAGTGCTCAAAGCTTGTTGCTTAGCATCTTTAAGCATCTCCTGAACTTCATAGTTACTTTGCTCCTGGGTTGGAGCTCCTTTAGCTTTTTTCCAAAGCACAGAGACAAAAAGACTGAGAGCCTCATGCAAGGGCAAGTGCATGCCAATGGTCACTTGGGTCCAGTTATAGACAACAGAATGCTATTAAATTGAAGCACTGATTAGTATGATATAAAAATATAGAATAGAATCAAACCCAGTTGGCATAGCTAGTATTGGACTTGAGGTCCTCAACTAGCTTATCTAGAATTGTCTGTTCAGTATTCCTGAGCAACCTAGTATTAATGGATAGCAGGTTCCCAAAGGTAGATGCAAAGGGCTCTTGAATAGCATAGGAATGGTCCTCATCATGGAGGTAGACATCAGTAAGAGATGTGAGGTGGGACATTGTGTAGCAGCCTGAGTAAGCTAGAAGAATGATATGCTTGAAGTTGTTGGCTAATATCTGCAGCTCACATCTCTTTATATACTGTGCAGATAGCATATCAACACATAGCCTGACATAGCCCATACTACTAACTTGAATCTCAGATCAATGTGTTACTGAACCCAGCCACATACATGCATCAGATCAATGCGTAGCCATGCAGTGCCAGCACATCAGATCAATGCATAGCTCATGATACTAGTACTAACTTCAATGTGTTACTGAACGCAGCCACATGCATGCATCAGATCAATGCGTAGCCATGCAGTGCCAGCACATCAGATCAATGCATAGCCCATAATACTATCATGTTAGGTCAACGCATAGCTGACCATAGCCACGATATGATGGCATAGTACAACATATCAACAAATAGCCTACATCAGATCTGAAGGACCTGCAAACCCACCTGAACAAAGTTCAACAAACCGGTATGCTCCACCTTCTTTGGGGAGATACACCGGTCCTGATTCTTTGCAGACTGAACAGCTATCTCAAGTTCGGGAGTCTCTCGTAGGCGCAGAAACCAGCGAAGTCCATCTCCAAGAGCGCATTGACCAGCTTACACGCCAGCTACAAGGTAACGAAGAGAAGCTTGCCGTGTACGAACGTCACCCATCGGCTGCTAATGGCGCTACTCCCGCTACTGAGCAAGACCTTCCACGTGAACAGCAACTCGAGCAGGAAGTCGCGGAATTATGGTTGGTATCCAAGTACTATGTTTGTGGTAACATGCTGAACATATCCATTCTAGGTCTCCTTTGAAGGTCGCTCAAGTCAATCTCACAGCTGCCCGTAGTCACAAGCAGCAGTTCCAAGAGATCTCTCAAGCCAATGAAGCTGCCCTCGTAAGTGGCCGTTACTATGTTGTTATCTGCGTTCTTAGTTTTTCTAGGCTGAAGATAGATACTCGCTTGAAGCGATTCTCCACGCAGAGTCGATCAAGACCATCGAGGCCCTCAAGCAACAACTATCCGTCGCTCAAACTACCTCTAGGGAAAACCTTTCAGAAGCTGCTAATGCCCCAGCTAAGCTGGCAGCATCCGAGGGCAGCTGGAAGCAGCAAAAAGAGGCTTTGGACAAGGAAATTGCAGATCTCAATGCACGGTGAGTCCCTGATTAGACGTCAATCGGTTCTTTAATCTCATTCAAATGTAGGTCCAGGGATCTGTCCGCACAGAATGCTCTTCTTCATCAGCATCTCGAGACTGTCAGCACTCAAGCTACGCGTATACGTCAGGCTGCAGACTCCGCTACAGATGGCACTTCTGGTGACGCAGATATCGGCGGCGATGTGGATACTAAAGTTTCGGAACTCAGATCTGTTGTGGCTTACTGGCGCAAGGAGAAAGAGATGGTCGATCTCCAGCTTGAGCTCAGTAAACAGGAGAAACGTCCGCTTGAAGGCTCAGATCGAGCATCTGACTCAGAGTTTGCAAGAGACCAGGGCAACCCTTGCTGAGGTACGTTTATGAGGATCCATTTCTGTTGATCATCAGTGACGCTGGCATCAGGAACGGGAACGGGCGATGGAAGCGGCGACTATGGATGCTCAGCACGCTGAGATGTTGGAAAGGATCGACCAGTTCAACATTCTTCAGGAAAGCAATGCCACCCTCCGCGCTGGCTGCGAGACTTATGCTAAACGTTCTCACGAGCTCGACGCGAAACTGCAGGCATTGTCTCCAGAGCTCGAACCTGTCAAGGATCAGGCTCGTGAGCTAGGAGCTAGGGATGCACAGATCACACGTCTTGAGGGAGAGAGCCGCCGTTAGCAAGAACGCAATGCGCAGTTGCTGAGCAAAGTAAGCGTTCGGAACCGCTCATCTTTTTTCAGGCTGACATGGCTTGGCAGCACGATCGTACTAACCCCGCTGAGATTCATACGCTGAAAGATGACATTGAAAACTCAGAAGGCTGATGCGGAGAAATTGGCTACAGAGAACGTGAAGAACGAGCCAGCACTATCCAGGCCCGGATACATATTTTTTTTTTTCAAACGATAACGCCGTTCTGACCAGCCTCAAGCTCTCGCGTCTCGAAGCTAACTTCAGAACCCACAAAGATAGCAACACGAAAAATGCCGATAAGTTCAAATCTAGCCTTGCGTTCCTTAACCGCGAGAAGTCTCAACCCAATGCCACCGTCCATGAGCTCGAGGGCAAGATCAAAATTCTTACTGCCGAACGAGACGCATTGCGCACCACCTCGGCATCTGATGCATCGCAGCAGTTGAACTCCCAGCTAGAGACGCTACGGCGAGAGAAAATCGCTTTGGAGCAAGCGTTGGCCAATGAGAGAGCTGTGAAAGCCCAGGCGTCTGCTGAAGGTTCATCAGATCACGCTACGCTCGTTGTGTGCTTTTCTCCCAAGTCAAAGTTTTGTTACTTACCCTGTTTTCCTCAGGGAGGATTGAGATAGGCTCTGAGCAAAGCTGAATCCTCTACTCTAACTTCCGATACTGCACACTCCTGGGAGTCGGAAAAGCTTGAACTCATAAAGGCGCGAGATGAGGCATAGCGCATGCTGGCGTTGGTCACTCAGTTTCACTGGGCGAAGCTACACTAACGGCTTTTTTCAGACCTTAGACGATACGGCGAAAAAGGCGCCTGATGATGTCAGGAACCTCCATCGATCCAGCGATAAATTCCATGCTAGAATTCAGGAAATGCACCGAGCCAGAGACAGGTGCAACTCAGAACCAGCAGCCATTGTTGCTGCTGCTGTCGAGAAGGCCAAGGGTGAAATGACCGCTGACGGTACTTCTGTAAACACCGAGGAACTCTCGAAGAAGCATGCCCAAGAACTGGAGGCTCTACGAGCTCAGCTGACTACTCAGCACGAGGCAGCCCCCAAGGCAGCAGTAGACGCTGCTACTAAGGCCGCCGCTTCTTCCGATGAGGCAACGAAAGCCGCTATTGCTGCTCATGATACAGAGCTCCAAGAACGACGTAGTGCAGAGTTGGATGCAGCAGTCCAGCATGGTGGATTAGAGTCGCAAGCGAAGAGAAAAATCAAAGATGGTCAGCTTGTTGATATCAGGTCAAGTTCAAGGATCCGGACGCGCAAGTAGAATGAACTTCTGCAACGGCACCTCGGTGACCTCGGTCGACAAGTTCAAACTCTGCTTAAGGAATTCGGGAGGCGCACAGATCCGTCCTTGCCCGCGGATGTTGAGATGGAAGAAGTGGAACCCCTACCAGCTGAAAACATTGATGCTGTCATCACGAACAACCTCGTACTCTTCCGCAGTATTGGTGGGCTACAAGAGCAGAACCAGAAGCTACTCAAGATTGTACGTGAGCTCGGCTCTAAAATGGAGGCGGAAGAAGAAGAGCAGCGATATGACAATTCAGGCATACATGACGGAGCGGGGTGCGTTGAAAGCCATGCTTGCGCGGGCTCAGCGCTCGAGACTGCATGCGGGCATCAACAGTGACATCAATGGCGTCGCTGGTCCTATCAATAACAACCTAGCTGCAGAACTTGAAGACGTGCAAGCTCGGTTCGCGCTGAGATGAGCATGGATTCCGTGAAGCTTCAAGAGGAGTTATAACAAGCCCATCGTGATCTCGGGCAGGTTAATGTTACGCTTGCCAAAATCGAATATCTCACTGGTAAGCACTTTCACAGTTTGTTCGTGCTTTTGGTTGTTTGATTTTTTATTTAAGACCGTCATCGCGTGAGCCAAGACGAAGCAGCGTACATACCTGCGATCTCGACAACTTGACCAAACGCAATCAACAACTCTACGGCCAGTGTATCCGAATTGATATCGAGTGCAACCAAGCTCAGCAGGAGTTGTCCGGGGCTAATAGCCGCGTCGAGCAGTTACGCAATAAGAATGCAAACCTGCGTGCAGAGAAGAAAATATGGGAGGTGCGTCTTTTTTGTTGTGTTGATCAGAAACATCGCGTTGAGTATTGTCATTTCAAGTTTGCTTAGTGAACAAGACCCTCTCCTTGGAACGGTCTCACCTGGCTGACCCATGGGCCTTTCCTCTTCGGGCGCGCCCCTGCAAGCGTCGCCCCTGCGCGGATCTGACTTTCGCGCGAAGAACTAGTTGATAGGGTGATGGGGTGACGCTTGCGGGGGCGCGCCCGTCCCACCAAATATGTAGAAGTATTTTGTCTAATTACATCTAAGTTAGCACGGGAGGTTTTCCCTGATGTTGAATGATTGTCTTTGAGGGTGTTCTATTGGGGATGGTAGCAGCGGTGGGTTTTAGATTTAGTTATACAAAGAAAGGACACCCCTTTGGTCGGCGCTTCGACAATATATTGTAATTACAGTATGAGCAAAGGGATCCGTTTGAAGGTCGAGCATGGTCTGTGCTAGTGTCGCAACCACTAAATATAGCTGCACACAAATGTGGCAGAGAAAACTATCTTGAATTCACTGTTCACGAAGAATGGTTTGAATGGAATGATGCGAGAGATGCAGTGGCTTTCGAGTTAGACTTCGACGAACCGACCGTGCCCGAAGGTCCTAAGGCGATGTCTTGGACAGTTGCGATACATCACCAATCTCCAGTGATGCTGTGCAGGTGCCCTGGATGATGGCATGCTTGATAGTGGCAGGCAGAGGAATTTTAGTGAAACACAGATGTCTTTTAGGTCCTAGGATAGTAACAGCGAACTTGCACATTCTATTGAGGGCCGGCAACATGTGGCTATATCAAATATATTTTCCTGCTTGACTGAAAAGGTACTGCGCGAAACTTTAACCTGTTATGATGACGGTTGGAAAGGCGCGAGCGCCATCGGGAACGGGGTGTAAGTTCTATGTAGATAAATGAATGAGCAGAAATACGAAGGCGAAGAGAAGTCACGTACATCATTGGCAAAGAGGATGAAAGGAATACGTAGTTTTACCTTCATCGTCAACGATAGGACCGATAGTTGTGCGCGCATCCAATAGATAGATTCCGTCTTTGGCAGAGGCAACGTTGGCATCAATTGAAATGTGAACATATTTACACGAATATCACTGATTTCTGGGGCAGCAATGAATCCATCGTAGCACCAAAGTAAACGGTGCAGAGAAAAAGAACACGCACATTTTCGTTAGCGAGCTGCTCATACTAGATCTCTCTTTCCTCCTTTCCTTCTTTCCTTCTGAAACCGGTACGGCATAAACGCTGACATGTCCCGAGATCAAGTGGGTGGCATCTGGGATAGTTGGAGGTGGGGGTCAAGGTAAGCTGGGGTCGGGGTAGACTTTTACCTGGATACGTACAGTGTCACACAGAAATGCGACGATTCGAGCTAGTGATAGTCTTGAATGCGAGTATTGAGCACAAGTTCAACCGTGCTGGACAGCTTTAGCATTAATGTCATCGTTGATTAGAAATCTGATTGGCGGTGATCAAGAAATAGAAATTTAGTGTAATGAGGAGTAGCTCACACATCAGTGGAGTTGATGAGTTTTCTAGTGCCATGTGTGATCATTGAGAAGGTCGTCCTTGGTGACATCTGCACCTAACCAATGAGCGCTTTGCAAGAAAACGTCTGATCAGATTCTTACTACCTTTTAATTGTTGTTGGTGACCTTGTTGAATAACTAGCTGGTCGAGCCGGAGTTTCTGCGCAGCATGCTCAAGCATGTGCTCCTCCTCGGTGACGAAGCGGAAGGCATAGACTTGCTTAGTTTGGTCAATGCGATACGCTCGATCCATAGCTTGCAGATCGACTTGGGGATTCCTGCAAATGGATGAGCAAATCGAAGGGATACAAAGATAGTCTTTGACACTGGTTCTTCATCAGAGACACAGTCTATGGAAGAGGTTTCCGGCCTTTCGAATCCAACAGAGAACGGTACTCCCGAACAGATTGTGATAAAGAAGGGTTCTTTGACGTCGCCAATGTTATTATCGTTGCGCGGGGTCAAGATGGAAAATGGACGATCGGACCTGGATGCAATGTTCAAAGAAGAGGTTAGCGTGGCCTCGGGGAGCATCATGTCTGTGAGCGGTAAGCACCAATTCCGCTAGCCTCCAATGATGTACAACTTGCGGGTATTACATTAGTTTGCGGACCTCAGAGTATGGCACGTGCTGTCCATCATACACTTTTCTTCCCTGTCTCTGGACCTCCCAGTATTCTCAGTGGAGGACCGAGCGTGACGGTATATGTCGAATCGTTCGAATACGCCTGATAGTGACCTCCTGATCCACCTGGTTCATTTTGCGCATGAAACCGGTTCGGAGTGTTCAAGCCGGCGTTCGCCGTAGGTTGATTGTTGGAGATGCCTGTCTGGCCTATCCTCGGCGATGTCTTGTCAGTTAGTTTGATGCGAGCGGCGAGCCGCTATAGTTTTAGTCATCCAACCTTTCAATTGCTTACACACTCAGCTCCAAATCACCATCATCGCACTCCTCGTCGTCGAAGCCTGTGATGCTCTCTGCAATTTCAATGCAGCAACTTTGTATTTCTAGTAATGACCTTTCTCCACCCAGTAGTCCAGATTCTAACAGCGAGCGTCATCCTAATTCTCTCTCGACCGCAATGGTTGTCTTGCCACTTGGAATCCCATTAATGTCAGCTCAATTGCTACTCCATTTATGTAACTTTACTAACTCATTTTTTTCAGTCTCCCGACACCGCAGCGCAGTCTCGTTTTCGTTTTCCCCGGTTCTGGTGCGACTATACCAAGTATACTTAGAACGGAGCAAGGTGTTTACATAAAAGGAAACTTGAGAACACCAGTTCGCAATTTGACAACATAGACAAACAGTAACGTTGTCCGAGGAGTCTAACGGCTCCTGTCTCTGAGTTTATTTGCGGTGTCTTCATATCTTCTTACATGCAGCGTTCAATTGCTTGCTTGGTTGCTTGACGACTCTAGAGCTTTGGACGTCCTACACGATTCAGTTTGGTGATTTCCAAACACTTTGCTCCCAGGTCCCGTCATACACCTGGTCCAATCTCTTTTGTCGCCAGGTCTGCGTAAATCCATATTCCTTGCCCATTTTCTAACCTCATTCGCTCATTAGTTACAAACAAATGATGCAAGAGTCTTGACCGGTCTATCTCAATTCGCCGCCTCCGCCTGGGTGGGTATCAATTCAGAGTGAGGACACCAAAAGTAAATACTAACGGCTCTCTAGGCAACATAGCCAATATCGTCGCGTGCGGTCTCAATCTCTTCGTTGTCAGCGCTTTGATTCACTTCACTGGGAGGCGCAAAGCAGCAGCGGGTCAGTCTTCTTACTTCTGCCAAACCGACTTTTTTCGTCTTCAACTATGCGTCACATCCTTCGCGTTCCTGCCAACTAATCTTGTTATATCACAGGCCCACGGATGTTCTTCGTCTCTTAACTCTTCCCTTCCAGTCAACTACATCCGGGTCCTCGCTTATCCAGGGCTCAGCTGCCTTGGTTTGGCTTACTGCCATCGAGGCTGGTATCGTGGCTAGATTATTCTCGACATTCAAATATATATTTACATGTGATCATATCTCGCAATATTTCGTCAAAATGCCTGTCCGGCCTATCCTCGGCGATGTCTTATCAGTTAGTTTGACGCGAGCCGCTCAAGCATCCTGTCAGTCATAAAAGAACAAGGAGGGACTGTTGGAGCGGTACTGCTTGAGCTGGCACCTGCCCCCTCACTTGCAGACCCTATGTCCCACTCAGATGTTCTTGAAAGCAGAGTGAAGTTGCTATAGATGATACGGTCAGACCAGAGAGATGTTTAGAGGTATCCATTCTCACTTGAAGATAATCCAATCAAAGAACCCGTCTGATGACCTGATGAAGCCTTGATCCTTTAATAGCTGATGTGAAGAAAGAATATTGACCGGAAACAAAGACTCTATGGCTAGCGGCAATATCTGTTGAATGGCATGCACAGCAGGTATAACTCGATCAATGATCATCCTGCCTGTTGATGTGGCTAAAATCGGCATCAATAACAGTATTTATATATGGTCATCAGCGTCTCACATTTATCAGGGCGTCTTAGAACATTGGCAAGTTCCCAGGGCCCCTGCCCCGTCATGGAAGTGATGGAAGTTCGCAAACCAAGGCCGGCAATAAGTACCAGCACATAGATAGTTCCTCCACCCGCTAAAGCGGCAAACTTTGAGCCAGCAGAGTGCCATTTCTGAAACACCCTGAGTGAGATCTTCCGTCCCATCGGTTGAACAAAATCACGGTAGATTTGACTCAAGTTAAAACCTGTGTCTAACCTGATGCTGCCAGTGAACCCTTTGAGATAATAGACATGGACTTATGGGGAAGACAGACCTTTGACATTGGGTGACTAGACTGATGTAGTTGACCATAAGCAAAAAATTGACAGTTACATCTTGGCCGGTCATGAGGAAACACCTGCTGATGACACAAAACAGACCATCATTACCGGAGGCAGACTTTGGAACCTCCTGGCATGCCAGACCTTTCCTGATTCCCTCTGCCCAGACTTTGGGATTGAAAGATTCTGATAAGGGGTGGGCGGCAGCTAGTTCTGCTACCATTGCTTCAACAGTATCTCCTCCGACGATTTGAGGGCGTCGTCGTCTGTCCAACTTAGGTGCATATGGCTGGGCACCTCTCCGACACTTCTTCTTAGTCATTCTTTGTCCTCGTCCTGCTTCCCCTGCCTGTCCCGTCTCTGGATCCCCGTCCTGCGCCTCCCCTCCCTGCGCCTCCCCTTCTTGTACCTCCCCTTCCTGCACTTCCCCTTCCTGCGCCTCCCCTTCCTGCACCTCCCCTTCCTGCATTGCCTGTCCTTCTTCATCCACTTCCGAAGCCCCAGCTCCACCTTCGGTCTCTGTGGTAGGCATGGGAAAGTTGCCGGCTTCCCATTGAAGGACTGACCCTTGAGCAAGAGCAGTAGCTACAGACTCCAGAAGTCTTCCGAGGTTCGCAGGAAGAGGGCCGGCTGCTTTTAACATTTGAGCGAGGCAAGCCTGATCATCCTTTCCTAAAATCTGATGCGTGGCCATCTACAGTGAGCTAATGTAAGTATGGCCTGTGAGTCGTGACTCGACCCACTCACCATAACACGAACGTTCCTATTTGACTGTGTTTACACTTTGCGACTTTTATGCAAGCGGCGTGGTACCATTCCGTTATGGTTACTATGACTGAAGAAATAACTAGGAAGATCAGCACTTGGAGCGGCTATTTGTGGAGAAGCACGGCGGACGACAATGCAAATCAATATAACTACCTCGAGGTTTGTGACGAATGCCTCCGTTCATGCCAGTGCTAATTTCTTTTAGGGTACCGTGCCTGTCCCTACGTTCACGAAACCTGTCCTTCTGGTGGGCAGGGAAAATCTGAACAGAGCAGTTCAGGAAGACATTCTGATGCTCAACGTATTCAGAGAATGGAAAGACCGACTGACGAGGTCATCGACCTGGAAGGTAAAGTCTGACTGACCCCACTGAATGGTAATTTTTCTCTCAGCGACACTCGGCAACGATGATGCACAGGACTCAGAGGAAGAGGGCGACGACCTGATGGCGAATCCAAGGTTCTTCGCGCCGAACATACGAAAAAGGCTCCTGCAGAAAGCAGCTGACCGGTCGAGTGGTCGGCATCATTAAGCGCATCTGGAGAGCTTATGTTCCTCTCCTGCTTCTAGATTTAGTAGGTTCATCCGTGCTTTTTGATACGATGTGTTTGTCACATTGACTTTACAAGTCTCACCTCAACACTTGGGCTTCAAATGGTGTTTGCTACTCCAGTCTCGAGACTTCTCCCTCGCATCCGGCTACGTACGCGCCAAGCACCGTCTCTCGTCAGAAATAAAATAGTAGTAGCAATCGATCGGTGGGAAATCACTTCTCGTTATCCGGAGGGTCATTTTGTTAGTACGCTCGGAAAGACAGAAAGCAAAGAGGCCGAGCAAGAGAGTCTCCTGTTGGAGTTTGATGTGCCTTATAGGCCCTTCGGCAAGGTGATTCTTGACTGTCTGCCTCCAGAAGACGAGAAATGGGTTGTTCCGCCTAAGAGCGCAGCGATTCCGGAATGGAGAGACCGTGCAGACTTTAGAGATCTCATTATCTGTAGTATAGATCCCCCAGGTAATGCTTGTTGGACACTGCGTGAAACAGGTATACTGACTTCCTGGATCACGCTGTCAGGATATTGATGATGTCTTACATCCGCGTCGTCTGATGAATGGCGATATCGAAGCTGGCGTTCGTAAGTTTGACTTCTTTTGTTTCTTAAGTTTACTCTCATGATTGTCAATAGATATTGCGGATGTGTCTCACTTTGTTCATCTGGAGACCGTGAGGCTGCTGCACGTAGATCTATGGTCTACCTTGTTGACAAGCGCATCGACATGTATACCCGCGCTTCTTGGCACGAACCTTTGCCCCCTCAGGACGCATGTTGAGCGATTAGCATTTTCAGTCATCTGGGTTAGACAAATCCCTATGACATGCTTACTATGGTATTCGACTGAACTTGTTATAAGGAGTGACCGTAGATACTGAATAGTAGACGTCCGTTCCACAAAGTCTGTTATTGCATCCAAAGCTGCATCCAAGATACAACTTCGAAATGATACCAACAGAATTAGAGATTAATGCATCGTAGGTATCGTAGGAAGCTCCAACGAGCAGACCGTTCACGTTCGTGGACGGACTTCCTGGCATTGAGCCTGAGCAGCAGTTTAGCGAGCTTCGTATGGAAGACTGGATGACTCACGGCCAACATCGAGTTAATATAGGCTATAAGCGAGAGGGTTAGTATTTCGCCGTGCATAGCGAACATATAGTATCACTGACAGTTTCCTATGACCGCTCCAGGCGCAGCGGTATAGAACCGGCCATCAAGACCCTCCTGGAATTGATATAGCACTATAGAGCCTGTACGCAGGCAGACACTCATATGTTGATCATCAACGAGGAGTCAAAGTGTTTGGAATCAGGCTGACATCATCATCAGTGAACCGGTGAGGGTTGTAGAAGAGTATATATCACAATATATAGTACGTAATTAGAAAAACTGTCATAATTCCGCTATGGGGGATCAGATTGTCATTTTGGGCCTTATAGAGGAAAGGATAATGCATGATCTTCCTGCAGAGGTTCATTATGTGGAAAGCGTCATGATGTCACTGAAACTCAAAGTTGCAGGGGAAGTGGCGCGGAAGTTGGCGCTCGGCCTAGATGAATCAAGGCTGCCGCATCATGACCAATGCCGAAGAATTTCGAACTAAGAGCGAAAGCTCGTATTTCCCAGAGGATGCGAGTACGTTCGCCAAGTGAGCAAGCCTAAAATTCTGCCCTGCTTTAGCTATTACATAAACAGTGCAGTGATACCACGATCCGACGTGATCCTCTTGAATTCGCCGTTGCGCTGCCGCCGAAGCAAAAGTGTTGCCCAAAGCGTTCGGAACCTTCACGCACAAGCATTGCATGTGTCCTGTACAGAGTAAAGCAAGGGTATGCATAGTGAATGAAGATATAGCACAAGCACCATCAAACATTATACCATTTTCGAGTCATCCATTTTATCGTCATCCAAAATACTAGCCCTCAAATGCCATATGCAACGCCGTACTCGGGCTGAACAGCGTAAACGTCGAGTTCCCCAGGTGGACCTTGACCACCGAAAACATATATCCTTTTGGTGGCAAGTCGCTTCATTGGTGAATCTTCGGCAGTGATATCTAGCCAGATAGGGTCCCCCCAGGGAACTGTGCACGGGGAGCACGTCGCTCGAGCATGACTACGAACGTATTGCTGAAATCGGGGAACTACTGCTGTGCTTCACGAACACGCGTTTCCACCTCTTCGACCATTCCTGACATGCTACTGGTTTCAAAACCGGCCATGAATTAAAAACTAATACAGATGTCGTGTGATCCTGGCCCTGTTGGCGATTTGATCGAGAAGCATGGGACGAGGACTGAAGAGACTCACCAACAGTGCACCTCAGAACACTTCTTGTGTCCATTGCGCCAAGCGGCATCAGGGAAACGTAATTCATTACACATGATTACAGAGTGCTACATAGCGCTCTGTAGCATTCTGTATCACGATCCAACCTGCTGATGGGTCCTTTGGCACATGTCCGAACAATAGATCGATATCAAGCAGCCTGAACACCGACGCTTTTTGCTAACAAACTTGGAGACACGCATCGGACACCAGCGTACATAATATTAGTGTCCACACGATGAAATCACTAGATCTAGAGATGATCGGTGTACTCCTGCCAGTCTGCTGCTCCTGTATAAATGGACATTGATAGGCTCTAGGCCTCGCCTATGCTCTGTGAAGTTACGACAACGAGCAGTTCCGGAGTAGCACTGATACCAGCGCCTGGCAGCATACAGTGTGACTTGCCTCGGTTTGGTAACCCGAGCTAATACTTATGCGTTCGGAAGCGTTCCCAGGACTCGGACCTTATCTTGAAACGGATTCTCTATGAGCTTTTCCACATCGAAGAGTCGCTCGAAGCAAACACCTGTGACATACAAATACGGCCGAAACAGCTCTCGCTGGTTTACGTGCAGAGCAAGCAAGGACCCGCACAGCAGTCGTACGAGAGGAGAAGAAAGTCAAGAAGGCTGCAAAGGCGTTGGAAGCCAAGGTCCGCTGATTTTTCTATATGCCACTTGACCAGCTTTAATGAGTGTTAGGAACCTGAGTTAGTGAAAGTGGACGCTCAGATCAAATACTCATCTAGATGCAAAATTCACAGATGCATACAGGAGCAAACATTGTGTGAATTTACTGATGCGTACAATGACGTGCCCTAGGTAACGTATTCGATTTCGCCTCGGCGGCAGCACCGTGACTATGACAAGGATCCGAGTCAGGAGCTTTAGCCGGGCCTTAGGATTTTGCCGCATCACTGCCGCATCCGTGCCGCACCCTACACAATAAGTGTCTTCTATGCGTATATAATATGTCTACGTCGTCCACAAAGGTCTTAAATATGATTTATGATTAAGAAATACCATGATACATGTTTTTGTGTAAGAATTATCGTGGTATCATAGTGAATATAGTACTTCATGGGTGCGGTAGTGACGCGGTAGGGTGCGGCAGGGTGCGGCAATTCTGAGATTTGTGGCTGTGGGGTGCGGCAATTCTAGATTTTGTGGCTGTGGGGTGCGGCAATTCTGAGATTCGTGGCTGTGCACTACCGCACCGCACCAACGCATGGAAAATCACGAAATCCGGATGCTGGCGTTGGAACTCTGTGAAAGCTGCAATAATATCCTTGCCTCGGCTCTTAGCGAACACCTTTTTCCTCTCGTGGTTCACCCTGGCCGTATTCAGAAGGAGCGGAGAGATGGTTGCAACCGACTCCTGCGGTCCATCGATGCCTGGGCGGCCCATCACAAGCTGTGTTGCACCCATGCGGGGGTGCTCCTTGATGACTTGCCGGAAGTGATGTGATTCCATTTTCGTCAGATGCAGTCATCGTGGTGGGCGAATGTGGTGATGAAAGCCTCGATGAATGAAGCACACACCCTCTGAAAATTTGAAAAGATCATAAATTATACCACAATTATTATGGACGAGCATGGCACCACAAGAGCATGATGCCTCAAGCTGTTTGGCAATGAGTTTCTTGGTCGTAGTAGGGCGGACAACAATAGCACACGATCCACCCTTGGATTCATGGTTGGCGCATACAATGACGCCATTGCAGCGTCGACGAGTACGCACACCTTGCTGCCACTCTAAGGCATCAAGCGAGCCTCTATGTTGCTTTCGAGGCGCACCTAGACCCTCGCAAGCCCAGTGGACTTGGAAATCATTGACCTCAGGTCGTTTGGCATCTTCGCGTGAGTAAATTCGTGTGATGTGGCCATCAGGCCAGACGTTCCATTCGATATCGCCACTAGTAGGTGCCTGGGGTTGGTAGACAGCAGAGGCGCGTGCAGTTGGATCAGTTGAGTCAATACCTTAGATAGATTAATCACAGCTCCAGCCTTGAACGTGCTGATTGTACTTACTAGTAGCAGGTGGCTTTTGTAGGTTTTGTCTAGGTGGCTCGTCAATCATGTGCGTAGTTGAACTGCTGACCTGGGAAGGGATTGGCGAATTTGTACGAGGCTGATCTCGCACAGGCTGTGGAGGCGCTGGGGGGTGTTGCAAAGGCAGAGTAGGGTGAACATCTAGGGTAGGCTGTGGAGGCGCTGGGGGGTGTTGCAAAGGCGGAGTAGGGTGAACATCTAGGATATATTGCTGCGAGGCAGGCTGTGAAGTCACTGGTGGGTGTTGCAGGGGTGGTGTAGTGTGAACACCCGAGTATAGTGCTGCAAGTGATGTTCTGATTCAAAGACACGGACGGAAACTGGAGGCACCGAGTCAAGGCTTGGCGCAGTGAAAGAGAAAGGCCAAAGAATACTCACCATCGACACGGAAATGTTCATTGGGTGTAGCAGTGCGAGGTTGCGCGGTCACAGTTTCCGTGTGACTGAAACCTGAGACCGGAGAACATCAGGACACCAGCCTCTGAGTGATTATTAGGTCACTTACTTTTCTTGACCTGAGGGGGGCTATGGGACACTCCCGCAGTATCAAGCTGTGAGGCGTCACACTTGCATGGACTCCTGGGCTGAAATAAGTCACTGATAAAGCTCTGGCGGGTGTTATCGTGATGCAATCGGCACAATTCAAGAATTAAACTTGACATCAACGTACCGGAATCATTCTCATTCAGGCGAGCATGGAGTTAGAAGCAGGATGGGACAACGAGTGTGATATTATGAGCATAAGAAGGAATATGGTATCAAAAAAATATGCTAGCCCAATATTAGTGGCTGTGCCGCATAGTGTGTTGCGACATGCGTCTGACTCGGAGGTCTGAGTCGTATATAACAGATTGTAACTAGCAGGTGCCTGTCGAGAGTGACAGGTCATTGTAAAGTGGGTGCTCTAGAATCTATATAGTCTGAATGTCAGCGTCTCGCACTATATGACTAGGACTCACTGCTGCTGCGCCCACTACCGCATCCGTGCCGCAACACTTACACGCCCAACACGTCCTCTAAATTCAACCTCTCAAAGGCATGTCCGAGAGGCGCATAGTTGATGAATTCGACGAGTAATGCTGCTAGGTCAATTAGCTTGTGTATGATTAGAGTAGTTGTCGGAAATGAGCGTTGAATGTTGATTTCGATGTGATGCGGCAGTGATGCGTTAGTGGCGCGGCAAGTTGCGGCAGTGATGCGGCAAAATACCTGAGCCCGCTTTAGCCGACAGTGTAATAAGTTAAAACTCAATTTCCAATAATTCCTTTGGTGCATCAAATAATCAAAACCCGACACTCTTTTCTACGTCTAATCTCCCATCCTCCTCCTCCTCCTCTTCGTCGTCCCCGACGTCCATACCACTCGTTGTCATCGGGTGGTATATCTCGTGGCACACTCCACACAGCCGTCAATCGTGCGTTCATCTTTCAGTTCCATTACAATTCGGTCTAGAACATTTACCTTTGTCCCAGGGATATGCACTTCGACGAAGCCTGGTGTCCAGTCTGTGCCAGGCAAATCATGCCTAAGCGATATACAGTATTTGTCCTCCCACAACCTCAAGAACCCACACCTGTCCCCGCCCCACCGCCAGTATCATCATCTCGTGAGTCTTGTCAACAACTTTCACTCCCACAACCCACTAAATGTCTCTTTCTAGCATCAAAAAATCAACAGAGTGATTCTACTGCCCGCACTTCCCGAACAAAAATTGGGGCTGGTCGTGCGAAGTTTGGCCTTTTGCAGGGCACAGGTTGCGTCCAGCCTAATGGTACCATAAAGCATTCTGGCACAGCCGCAACGGCACACAAGGGTCGTGCCTCCCCATCTCAGCCTCAACAACCCGTCGCACCTGCTAAGCACCGTACCATCATTGATCAGGGTCCAATCCCTCTTTACTGTTCGGATGAGTGTCGTCTCCAAGACTTGGCAAAACGCGATGGCGTTTACCCACTCCATTACCACCCTGATCACTCATCGCCTCCTCTTCCCCGCGTCCCTCATAATTCTTTCGAGGGCCGATATTGCGAATCAGAAGACGAGTCCACCAGCGCTTCCGGATCATCCTTTGATTCAGGTTTTTCCTCTTCCTCACCATTGATCACTGTCTCTCGCAGTATGGCTACACTTGCCGCCTTGTACAACTTCCCACCCTTGCCTCCTGCGCCACCAATGTTGCCACCGGCCAATAGCACGTCCTCATCCGAGCCCGAGTATCGCAACGATTATCAAGGCGGCACAATGATGGCAAGCAAGTGTATTCAGGAGGTATTATGCCAGCCACGCGCGAAGCCTTCGTCGTTTTACAGCGGACCGCCTCAACCCAGGAAACCAGTTCCTGGTTGGACCGACGGCGGTAGCGAGTGGCGTCAATCAGTCTATGGCGGATACTCCAAACGTTGGGACGATGCATCTGGTGGGTCTGAGAAAGCCCAGACCTCATTCATAGCAATGTCACATCGTGGGGTTCAGTGGACTTCGTCACTTTCTCAGTCAAATCCATCTAGTGCTCTTGCCACGCAGTGCCCTACCTCCAACCTGCCTCCTCCTCAGTCGAGTCAGTCGTACAGCGAAGAGTTGTATACCAAATACTCCCTTCCTCTTTCTCGCAGATCAGAGTCGCGTATGTCACTTTTCCCCCACTCGGCGTCTTCCTCTGCACAATCACCTCTGCTGTTTCATACCTCCACATCTTCGTCCTTTCGACGTCGTCGTGAAGTCCCTCTACTCAAACGAGGCGCAGAGGGTCGTTTACTCGTCCCTGACGTCGTGCTCACTCGCAATAACTTGAGTATGGGTTTGTTATCCCAGTGTCTTGCAAAACCTTTGACGCGGCACCTCAGCGAAGTTGGCGAAGACAGTATCTTGAGCAACACCACATCCGAATCGCTTAGTCCCTCATCCCGACCTGCACCACAAAGTATGTTCTGCCTTTGACGATTGTTTAATTGTGTGACTAATTGTATCTCCAGCTCGCCCATGGTCATACGATAATATCAAGACTTACCCTGTGATGATGCCTCCTGCAAAGAAGGAGAAACGCATCGAGCATCGCATGGTTGATGGCGAGGTCGAGGAGGTCGAAGTCGAGGTTGAAGTGGTTCAACCCTTGAAGCACCTCTTCCTGTTCCCTGGCAAGCAAACAACTTTTGTGGGCCGATCCTAAATGACGCGCACAACCATCTCCTCCTTGATCTTGTTTATTTCTCGAGCATTCCATTATACCCCATATCTGCACAGTCGCGGATCGACGACGGCCATACCGCCACGTTCACGACGCATACCCATTACTTTATCAATTGTTTACTGGCATCTCATCGCATCATGACCGCACGCAATTCACAACATTCCTACTTAACAATCGCGTCGTCGACTCTGCTGAATCGCGCCACCGCTGCCACCCTGCCTAATACCGCGCATCCATATCAAAAGTTGAATAATGATTTGTACCATACCATTTTATTGTGTGTATACCTATCCTGCTTTTTTTCTTCTGGGCCAGTACATAGTGTAACATCAGCTTTGCACATTTACTATACGTATTATTCTACGACATGGGATTGATTGGTTTTTTTGTCGTTCAGTCGAGTTTTGTGGTTTTATCACTATATTTTGGTCTTTGATGTTTTCCGAGTCGCTGTCATATTGCATCGTCGTTCCATTGTGAGTAGCACTTGTATCCTTGTTGCAATAATATTGCATGTACTGGACATGTTATGAGCCCATCCAGGTTCCGTCCCACCAAGAAAAACGGCATTCCTATCAACAGGTTATGTGTGCGGAAGTGACTTTCGCGCGAAGGTCAAATTGATAGGAACCATAGCTAACCACTCAGATAGATAGTGGACTAGCACTAGTTGGAGATGGCCACTTTTGTGGATGTATTAGCGTCGGCGCATACGCCATGCTGCTGTGTCCTGGGAGTTAGGTATGAAGCCGAGTTTGACTTCTGCTACTGTTCTCGACTTCCTTGGTCTTGCCATCGGATATCAGAGGTTGAAGGACTAAGAACTATACCGGTCCAACGCTGCGCACGAGTGTCTTTGTTATGATAGGACGACATCTAGAACCACCTACACTACCAACAAATTTATCTCACTTGACTAGATAAATTATTCACACCTTGTGGCTTGTCTGGTTGTAGGATAGGGAGTCAGGGCATCCTGCCTTGATGTGATACTTTTTGACCCGCTCTATCGCTCATGCCACTCTACAATTGCAAGCACCCCTAAGTTTCACGTGCTTCTAGACATGCAACCTAATGCACATCAGTGAACCGGTGAACAAATGAGAATGGTGGAAAACGCACGATGGGCTAAAATAGACGGTGGTGTATGAATTCACAGATTTGAGGTATGCGAGAGTACTGAGTGGAGTCCCAGCCTTTGTGGCGCCGGCGTATGTAGTGCTGCCGTGGTCCGGTTCGGTCCGGTTCAGAGGGTCTTAGATGAGAACCAAGAACCGGACCATCGGTTCGGTTCTGCAAAATGTCCGAACCCAGAACCGGACCATAGAGAACCATTCTCTATGGTCCGGTTCGGTTTTTTTGGGGTTCGAACCCGAACCGAACCAAAAAAACAAAAAACTGTAAGAGCATGCAAAAAAACATTGACATAGTACTAAGTAGTCTACATGTTGAGTAACTAATCTAATAACATGGTTGCTCCCCCAATTACCATGCACGAGAGGTATCAGGAGAGCAATTGCGATAACGAGGGGTTGACACAACCAGAAATAGGATAGCGGCAGTGAAGGATGGCGATCATGAGCATGGGTTGAAGATGGTGGCGAGCGTGGGTACCATATTATAATATACAAACAATAAATTTATGAGACACCGAAACAATAAAACACCATGACGCACCTTTGCAGCTGAGAGAACCCCCCATCTAGAGTCGAGTCTACATGCGCTGCGTGTGCTCTCCTTTTCTCTCTCCTCTCCTCTTTCCCTCCTCCTCTCGTCCTTTATTCATCTTCAGCATCCTGGTGTCGTCCGCGAGCGTTCGCGCCACACCAGCACTTGCTGGTGTGTGTTGGGTGTTTGCACATGGTGCTGGTGGCATTGGATGTGCTAAGCGGGAGGATGCTGAAGGTAGCGAGAGGGCGCTGAACTTGTCAACTTGATGGTGGGAGGGCTCCAGAGGTAGCGAGAGGGTGCCAAAGGAAGTGAGAGGGTACTGGAAGTTGGGTTGGCGCGAGAGGTGAACCATGGCTCGAGCTCGAACAAGGACCGACACACTCACAGACTGCGAACGGTGGGCAACGACTTGGATCAGCATGGCTCGAGCTTGAATGAGGACCGACACACTCACAGACTGCAAACGGTGGGCAACGACTTAGATCAGCATGGCTCGAGCTCAAACAAGGATCGACACACTCACAGACTGCGAACGGTGGGAAACAACTTGGATCAGCATGGCTCAAGCTCGAACGAGGATAGAATTAGTACTCACGATCAAGGTCACGTCATCGTGAAGAGAGCATTGAATGTGAAAAACTGGCTGAAAGCAGCCCATTTGCAGTGTCGCCTGAGCCGAAGGATATTGGGAACTGCATCAAAGGCGGGAGATTGAAAAGAGACTGAAGGTGCTTGTTTGGAAGCATGCGCTGAGCGAAGTCAAAGTCGATAACGGTTCGGAATGGTTCGGCCTTGCCGAACCAGAACGGGACCGTTTGGGAAGACCTAGAACCGAGAACCGTTTTCCGGTCTGGTTCTGGCTGATGTGAGAACCGTGGACCGAACCGCGGGGAACCGGACCAAAAGTCCGGTTCGAACCATGGTTCTGGACCGAACCGCGGCAGCACTAGGCGTATGCCATGTGGCTGTGTCTTGCGAGTTGGGTGCCAAGCCAATTTTGACCTCTAGGGTAAGCCTGTACCATGATGTTTGTTGCCGTCAGGCTGTGCGTTTGGCTCCAACACACTCAAATTGTGGATCCTGAACCCGCTGCCTCTCACAGTGGAGACTACGGGTGTTAAATAGGCCAAGGCCATCAAAATACTCCTCCCACGCCAAGACAGACATCCTATAAAGTAAACACGTAATGAACTAGATCAAGCCTCGCTCCACGAACAACACAGAATAAGTGATAGGATAAGATATTACGCCGTGGAAATTGCAAACGACAGATCGGACATTGGAACATGCATAAAGTCTCCAGAGCCGTGTGTTTGTCGGTTCACCTGCCAGAGATAGAGGTGCATGCGCGTGGCGAGGATTGCAAGGATCATGAACTGGAAACTGTAAGTGGTGGACATTTCAGGTATCATTAGTTGGAACACATAGCGTTTGTAGAGGTACATACCCATCCAAAATGGTCTGGTAGGCATCCTGAGGAGTGGAACATCAGCGGCTCAATCATAAAGGGCATTTAGGAAATAGGCACACATGAAAGAGCAGCGACGTGAATATGTTCGCTGCCGAGAACACTTTAGAAAAGAGAATGATCATAGATGAGTACGTGAAAACGGGGGATATAAGTGTTGACTCACGAAGACCGCATGCATAATAGGATAGATTACGGTTCACCAGGATAGTGTAGAGATGGTTTGGGTTTGTCCGCCAGCTCTGTATGGCACGTATGAACGTGAGGATCATGAGTCCCGGGAAGAACACTATCAGCGTGTGTCTGTAGATATATATGCCGATGACCCACCCAGTTCGAATACAAAAAGGAAAAGAAATGCTGGTAATTGGTTGAAGTTCAGTAGTACCCTGTTCGCATCTGTAAAGGTGAACAGAATGTTTCAGCGGTGGTGGAATGTTAGAGGGAAGGCGAGAGCGCGCGCGTGCTGCAAGGACGGTAGTAACGAAGGCAATTCTGAAGGCTGCTACGAGAAAACACTGACTGATTCATCTACCAATAACTTGGGTATAATGTTGGGAACTCACAAAAAAGGTGGACAGCATGGCTGCGAGCAAGAATCCATTGTTGTCCCAGTGCACATATGTTCTAAGGATGAAAAACCCTGGATGGGTCGGATCAGGAATATACATATCTCAGGGAGGGATAAAAAATACACTCGGAGCAAATGACTAATAGCATGGCCAACCCTGTAAAATAAAGTAGGTTGCCCTCAACAAGACAATGCATCGATGGTACCATGCACGTACCTGAGCCAATACTGTCCAACGTCCGACATTTCGGAAGTCATGCAGTAAGTCGTTTGTTCTTACTAACTCTCCACCCCATCACATACACCTAGGTTTTCATCCGGGGTAAAGCTCACTGAAAAACGAGTGTTAATTGATAATCAGCGCGATGTGTGCTGGAGCGGAACGCACGATACAGATCCGTGGTGAGAAGGATAAAGGGGAGGTATCGTGTAACGATATACATGCCTTTCATCCTGCCCCAGTGCGATTGAAGTAAATATGTCCACTTTGTACAGCATGTCAAAATGGAGGTGCATCATGAAACGAGCGTATTACCTCTTCATGAATTGAACACATATAATCATAGGTCTGGATAACCGAGCTTGACAGCAGACGTGAATAAATCAGACTAGCAAGCTTAGTACCTATGATAATGTAGTACATACTAATGGTGCACGACTTGTCAATTATGTGAGGTCCTCGATATCGACAAAGGAGACGCACCGTAGTGAACTGCAAGCTCCTTGCTGCTGCAATATCATCCTCATGTACTAGTAGAATTCAAAAAATGTGTTTCACGCATAGCCTCACATGCCTTCTTGGCTTTTATGAATTTGAATGAGCTTTGTATTTGCATTCGGCGACCTGAGTCATTACCTATAGTTAAGTGTCCTTGTAGACTTGTACGACGTTAACCAGTCTGGACTACGTCTTTGAGATGTTAAGTATTTGACGTAGTCAGACAGGTCGATCTCGGAGAAGGACTTTGAAATTTGACAGATGCCTGGTTGTGACGGCAGTAAGAAGCGATAAGCTTTTAGAGACGTCACAAGGGTAAAGGAATTCAGATGTTCAAGTAACCAGATACAAGATACGATTTCAAGAGCGCCAACTAATACAGTACTAGGTGAGGTTCTTATATACTGTGAGGTAGTCAGAGGCTCGTGATTCTTTCTAACAGACATATGATTCTTCGTGTTTCAGATAACGTATGTGGCAGGGGGCTTAGTAGCTCGTTCTTAGTCAGTGATCGGCCTGGACCAGTCCATCCGTCACACTGGTGATGCCGGAGATAGGTGCTTGCAATGGGTAACTTATGGCTACTTACGGCAGCCCGAACATCACGCATCAGCATGGTAAGTTCTCGATCTTTTCCTCGTACAAATCCCACATTTCTATATCAGCCTATATCTTTCTATTCCGGCGTTTATCGGCATACAGATGTCCACAATGCTTAGAGGCATGTATACAGGCAAGATATGTTGCGGCATAGGATTGGGGCATGCCCAATGCGTACTCAAACCACGTCAGTTCCATCACAAACGCGCCCCAGCATTTATTGAATAGTGCGTATATCTTGTGAAGGTGCTTGCCGTTAAACTGTTTTTAGGGATTGAAATCTGGGACTACGTGGAACATGCACTCTCGAAATCCTATCCACCAGATGCAGGCGTCGTCTCTGTTGGATGATATCCACTCAATTGTTTCAAATCAGTTAAAGGTGCGCCTGCATTACATTCTTTTCAGTGCAATGCACATTTGTTCCTAGGATGACCTTATCTTGAAACGCATGCTCTACAAGCTTTTCCACATTGAAGAGGCCCTTGAAGCGAAGTCGAAGGTCCTCGCTAGTTTACATGCAGAGCTTCAAGAAGAACACGAGAAGGCTCTTGAGAACATGTGCACAGAGCAGGCAAGGGCGCGCACAGCAGTCGTACGAGGAGAAGAAAGTCAAGAAGGCCGAAAAGGTGTTGGAAGCTAAGGCTAGCTGATTTTGCTATTTACTACTTAGTACTAACTAACTTTAACGCGTGGTAGGCAACTGAGCTAGTGGAGGTGGGCGCTCAGATCAAGCACTTATCCATAAAATTCACAGAAGATACAGGAGCAGGTTTCCAATGATGCTGAACATCAACAAGCTAAGCTCCACTCGCTTAGGGGAGATATTTCCAGTGCTAAACAGGCTGCAGGTAAGCCATCCGTTACATCGTTTCCTTTTATTTCATCCTCTTTATATACGGGGGCGCACAGACATAAATCACTTCCCTCAGCGAGAACGGTCTAGCCAAATATCGCTCACTGTAAGTCATACACGTTAGCATATGTTCTGCAGTGTTGATGCCACAAACGGAAAAGCATCAGCTAGCGCCCTCGCCGTTTCTGAGCGTCAGGCCCTGGAGATGCTCGGTCAAGACGAAAAGACGATATCCCTAACGCTTGAGCAAGGCCCAAAAATCAAGAGTTGCAACTGATCCAAGAAAGGCTGCGCGGCGACGAGCGAATTCAGACAGCCAGAAAGTCAGAGGTATGTTTTTTCGAGTTCATCATATACCACCCGCTTATTGATTGTCAAATCTCGAGGAAAAGCTACCCTCCAGGGCGATCATGCGCGCTCAAAGCAAGAATACGAGAATCAGCAGAGTAAGCAGACAAGGATAAGGTATTTCTTTCTTTCTTTTCCAAGCACCTACCGCACCATTTCATTGCTGTTCCGTAGGCATCTTGAGGCCGAGACAAACGAAAAGCTCGCGAATGTCTATCAGTGTTTTATCCAAGCAGGCGTCGACAGGAATGAATCCAAGCACGAGGCAAAGCTGAAGGAGACGTTCCCCAGTCCGCAGCGTATCTTTCCTGGTAAGCGCCGCCTGCCTGGTCCGAGCAAGCCACCGCTCACATTCCATAGGCATCCGCAGGCGTGTGGTCGACCTCTGTAAACCCATACAACGCAAGTACGAGACAGCTGTATCTGTTATCCTTGGGCGAAATATCGACGCTGTCGTTGTGAACGAAGAGAAAATTGTCATTGAATGCATCAACGTGCGTTTCTCTGCCTTCTGTCTAAACTAATTTTGAAACATTACAGTATATGGAACGGGCCCTCCGATTCACAGACCATGTTCGTTCATTCCATCTGAAAGCACCATATAACGCTCACTTTACTATCTAGCCACCCTTCTCAATCTTGCCAATAGCCCGTCCTTACATTCGCTTACTCCAGCCTAGCAGACTCTCTGCTCGCAGCTCCGAATCTTACCCAAACCTTATTTTGTCATCAAGGAGACCCTCATCCAGGAGTAGCAAGATTCGCCGCAGGGAAGCGCGGGATCTTGTCAAAAGTAATGTGAACGAGGCGAGTCGAGTTTGGACTTCTTGGTGCAAGCTGGTTTTCTCAAAATCACTACAGGTTCGTCGAATCTCGATGTCACCTTGAAGACACTAACAGAATCTTCTAAGATATTTTTTGATCCTATGTTCGAGCCAGAAACTATGATTGGCCCGACAACCATCGACTTCACAGTCGAGTTTTTTACTCGTCGCAGCCCATCACTTGACGGCCTATTATCCATAATTCAAGTATACTATTCCTTCCTGCAATGGTCCATAATTAACACAAGCCACAGCTGGCTCACATGAAACATTTTGAAGAGCCCCTCAGCATCCTCGCTCCTGCTCAAGTGCTGAGACAGCTGCCAAAGTGTTCCTCACACCTGATGCTTTCTACTTCCTCGATGCCCTTTTTGCTCGGATGCACGAATCGACGCTTATTGCGCCTGCAGAACCCGCTACCAGTTGGCGAAGTGCCACTGTCAATTCATTCCTATCTTCGATAGAGACTGCACGCGATGCCTTCCGGATGCGCGCAAAGCTGCTCCTTGTAGCATTTCGACTTGTGCTTCATGTCTGTCAATTTATGCTGGTGCGTGGGCATAAGAACGTCCAGGACAACCAAACGGTGCCTGTTTTGATGTGTCTGGCGCTGCGAGGATGTCTGGGCAATGTATATGGTCATTTGTGTTCTATGGTCTGGTGTGTGAATTTTGATTGTACTCTCGATGGAGGCAGCTGATTGAGCTTTTGCTGATCTCTGTAGGAAGCTGCCTGCAGCGTAACTGGAAGAATTTGTGCGGGAAGTACACGATTTCTTCGAGATCCTCAGGCTACGCACAGTTGCACTGGAAGATGCTCCGTTATGGGACATCTAGTACACCGGCTCGATGTCGTTTGAGGTGCTCAATGATTAAACCTTGCTGTTATTAAATGGATGCAAGCTAATTCACTCCCTCTTTTTTTCGTTCCAGCTTATCAATCCATTGCCTCATGCCTCCATCCTCGCGGGATTCCCTGGACTACGTGTCTCCCGGACAACAGAGTGGGGATGCCGAGGATGGCGACCTGCCTAACATAAGTATCCTATTCAAAGGTTATCTGAGAGCGCGAAGATGATCAACATCTGTGGCTTGTTTGAATCATTCATAGTCTTTTGAATCGCATGCGTTGCATCTGCCTCTTACTGCCGCCCATTTTGCTACACTTGTATAACCAAATTGAATTGAATTCAAACTGTTTCAAACACAAATCGTGCGCACAGAGGGCACAGTTAAAGTAAGATTAATTGATCCAAAGGTAGCGTATGACAGGCTGCGCCAATGAGAACTAACTCCACATGAATACTATCAGTCTTGCCCTGTTGTTCAAGTGATTATGTATAGCATCAAGCTGAAGACAAAAACAAGACACGTCGAATTGCAAAGAAGCACCCACAAATTTGCTCGCCGTTCCAAGTTTCTCGTTCAGCACTTGTATGCGTTCTCCAATTTCCATGTATTCTCATAGAGCTTCATACAACCCTCCCAGACTTGCCTCACTCCAGAACAAATTTAGAATGTCCAAGACACTACTCACGAGATTGTCATCATGTCTGAGCTTGAACAGCTTGCCTGTGAGCCTCATCGCATCATGGTGTTTGAGGCTGATGGCACCAGGGATGCGAGCTGCCTTGGCATCAATACAGTGCTTGGGGATGAAAGCATGGAAGATGCGACAGACTCGCAGTGTGCGAGGAGCGTAGACTGGGCGAGGGCGCGCGCAACGGATGGTTTGAGTAGATGGGAAGGTGACTTAGAGCTGCGTTGTTTTAGCAGAGCGCACAAGGGACAGTTCGAAAAACGCACGGAAGAAATCATGATATATGCGTGTGTGCAAAATTGTTGGATCACGCTAGACAGCGTCAGATCATCGATCCTCAAGGCTTGAAGTGCGGTGTCTGAGCTTGCACTTGGCTGGCGTAAAGCCTCCAACAAAGTAGGGATTGTTTGACCAATCGCTTTCGCGCCAAGATGTTCTTGAAGTGCATCAAATGCCTTCGCGGCTGCCGAACATACACTAGCATCGTCATCCATCAGAGAGGTACGACCACACTGATGATTTCGTTCTCAAGGCCATCACGTTGTGCATCGGATATGCTCACCCTAAATTCCGTGAGACGTTGTGAAAGGGGAGGAAAAAATGTGTCCTTACATTACGTCGTGCAGCTTAAGGCAAACACCTTCATGGGTACGAGCATCAGGAGAATGCGACTTGGCATGCAGGATTGAGAAAATCACCAAACTTGTGGCTTAGCTCTGCTGTAGTACGAGTGGTGGTCAAGGGAGAAACAACAAGCAAAACGAACCGTGAGAAGTTACATAATCATGGGCAGGACGCATACACAATACGGAATTCACAGACTGGGAGTACATGGACTGATTCAATCACTGAGGAATACACCGGGCTAAGTTATCTAAACCACACTAGCTACAAAGCAGCCCACCAAGCATCACGAGTGGCACAATGTTCACGGACCAGCTTGAGAAGTAGGGCCCTGCGATGGTCCTTTTTCCTTAAAGATAAGTGAATCCCGACAGACATAGGAATACCGTCAACACCTGGAAGGTCCCGGTGCCGTTTCAGGGTAGATAGGCTGGGTAAACATGTCCCATGCAGGTCCTGAGCAAGGAACCACCTGATAAGATTTAAAATCTAAGCAAAGCCGGGGCCAGATTCTCAACATGGAGGACTTACCACACAGTTCTGGGTTCAGTCTGAATGAAAACTCGCCATCGGGTAAAACAAAAGTTAAACTCAGCCACATCCAAGTCAGCCTTTTGCAGCTGGCAGGTTAGGGCCCAGGTAACATCCACATCAGAGTGTTGTGGACCCATGTAGTCGGTGCAGAAGTATAGGTTAGCTCCAGAGGGACCCAAACGCAGCATCTGAGCCTCCTTCAAAGCGCCCTGAATACTTTTGAAGACATCAGGCGCCACAGCTTTGATGCTGTTCAATAAGTACTCTGCATCCTAATGGACAAGCTTAAAACCTACAAATCGGCAGGAAACCTCATAAGACTCACTTTGGCGTGGTTAAAAAGCATTTTAAGATCTTCCACATCATCCGCCACTTGATGTCCAAAAGTAGTGTAGGTGTCGCCCGGGCGGCCGCCTTGGGGAACCCTGGCCCCTACAGCCACCATCTTGCCATAAGAAAAAGCCTCCAGGGATTTACCGCGCTTTATGCTAGGGTGGGAGACGATCTGACCATGATGGTCCAGCATTTCTTGCACCACCTGGGGGGATAACACCTGAAAAGCCACCCCGCCAACCTAAACAGCTCAGTAGGTTCAACGCCTTCAAGGTTAATCACCACGCTTACCCACTTTCCAGAGACATGGTCGTACAGATTGACCACATCCTGCCCACATCGCGCAAAAACTTCAGGGCGTGAGCGAATGCAAGACATATTGAGGCCGTTTTTACCAGAGGTAGGATGATAGATGCCTCTGGATTCTGAGGACTGGTCGTCGGTCCCCTAATTAGATTAAATATCAAAATATGTCTGCAGTCAGCGAAAAGAGCACTTACCAGAGGTTGAATACAATCACCGGCATCAGCAGCAGTAATGATGCTGCCCTCTAACTTTTCCAGGACTTGGTCAGACAGAGAGCGCACTGAAACCACTACAGAGCATCGAAGATGAGCAGGAAGATCCCGGCACATCGGGCAGGTAGCTGGAGTTAGAGTAGAGTCAACCAGATAAGCTGGAGGATCGGAGAGGCTGCCGACTGGTAAATTTGGAACGCCTCGAGGGCGATAACTGCGGTTCCTTAGCTGGGTCTGCAGTTGCCAAATTTCGACAGTGGCTTCAAGTATTGTATACAGATGGGAATTAATTTGGCAAGAGGTGTTGTCGGAAAGATAGGGAGGACAGGCAGAGGACCGAAGATGCGCGCGTAGTGAAGCTTCAGAAGTTACTGACTTCACGGCTGCAGGACTGGTCAAAATGCGTTTAAGATCCCACCATATATTTTGAGGGTCCCAATTCACCTGCCGAAAGTCATCAGTTTGAGTAACGCAGATAAGATTGAATACTTCACCACAACATCAGGCAGGAAACATTGTAAGGTGGGCTGCAGCCAGATGTCCCAAGCTTGAACCAGACACTCCAAGGTATTCAGAAAAAATACCGAATCTGGATGGCTTGAGAGAGGAAGCAGAGCAGGAAATGAGTTTAATAAAAGGATAAAACCCACACCAGAGGGCGTATGTCTGTGCTGACCGGTCTGATAAATATGATTCAATTTAGTATCAGAGATTTAACAGGACATCTCACCGTCTTACAGCTTTCAGGTAGGGACCGCTCAGGGCTAAATACAAAAGATGGAGTCCAGGACTCCAGCACAACCCCCCAAGAGTCCTGCCAGCGATATAAGCGGGTGGTCTGAGTGATATAAGAATCGGATTCTTGAAGAACTGTAGTAGGAGTACATATTTTTCGGATAACTTCGTATAGGCCTGAGAGCTGTGGAACCTCAGAAGGTCAGAACGGCGCGATTTAAAACCTCACACGAACCTTGACTGCCTGGCGCCATTCAGTCATGGAGTACAGACTTTTATTAATGGCTCTAGCTTCACGAAGGGCCAGCACAGTACCGCACTGTGCCTCCATTCGGCAGATATCCTACTCCATCATATCAGTAACTCGACTTGGAAAGTGAGTAAAGTACCTGCGACATTCTGAGTATCTGAACCGTCTGGGGGCCAAAAAAACAGCTTAAGACTGGTTGCCCACCTTGTACACAGGAGAACTTGAAGATAAGCTGAATTCTTCAGTGTACAGTTCCATTGCTGGACAGACCCGGACTTGAGGTCAAACAGGGTCATATTAACTGGATCGTATGAAGGGGGAAGGGCTTCTGACGGCGGCCCGAACTCCACATCAGAGGCTGAGATAGACTCATCCTCAGACTCTGAGTCTGAATGAGAATCCCCATGTATTAAATTAGCTTTTGATGGGGTGGAAGCCTGCCAGGAGATCAAGTCAATATGGGTAATAAATTGAGACTACTACAGACTGTACTTTAGACTGAAGCAGAAGACCATCTTTCAATGCTTCCCGCTGAACCATAGCCAGGCGCTGAAGTGCCATGTCTGGAAGATTGGAATCCCACAAGATCCCGACCTCCACAAACAGTGATGTGAGGGAGCGTCGGGACAGGAAGTGGGCGGGCAGCCAGGTGCATTCCAGGAACCACTGGCTGATGGCGGCGTCCTGTTCAAATTCTCTAGAATAAGAACCATATCAAATGGGTCGAGACGTACCCAAACTGGATCTTCTAGAAGGGATTCCAAAAGCACTGCACGGCAGGCTGCAGAGAAGCTGCGTGATCCACGGTGTCGGCATAGAACCACAAAGGCAGAAAGCAGAGGTTCTAGCCCACTCAATTCAGTCTGAGTTGGAGAAAGGATACGAGGGGCGGGCAATTTGAAAGGTGCTAACGAGGAAGACATCACCGGCAGATGACTGTCTGAAAGATGGAAGATTTTACAGTGAGACACGCATACCGTAATTTTGTGTCACAGCATATGGGCATCTGTCGGCTAGGCGGGGCTAGAGTGCTTTCACCATCAAGGGTCGTGGCTTCTGCACATACATAATGACTCCTCAGGTCTATCTCGCGTACTACAACAGCTGCTGGTTGTGTAGGACTACTGTAATATCAATATACCCTACATTCGTCCGATGCACTGCAGGCTGTCCTACCAGGTCCTACCGCCGGGGTTCGCGTTACTGGTGAATTGTCATTGCAGTCATGGCTACCTCAACATCCACTACCTGTTGTGCATACAACGAGTCTACAACCTTACTAACTCGTTCCAGGGTCCCAATCGCTGCACCATACGTGTTCTGAAAAAAGGATGAGTGTGAATGAGATGAGTGAGAAGAGAGGATACACGTCAGCTTCTAGCTCATCGAATACAATCAGGCATCCGAGTTGTCCCTGATCCAGTACGCCGTGGAACACCTTGTCCAAGATCATCTGAGATAGCCTAAAACACAATATGAGCTACTTTTCACAGAGACAATTCAATCCACACTTGGCCTCAACGCCCTGCCGTCCTTGCCCTACCTGTTTGGCAACATAGTCAATCTCTATCACCGATTACGGCTCAACGATACGCAGCAAATTCTGCTGGAGAAGGGTGTCATAAAGCGCTGCAAGATGTGAGTGAATAGTAGGGCCGGATGAGAGTTCTGTATAGCAATGAAAAGTCAATGACAAGCTGTGTAAATGGAGTATAATATACCATGTCGGTAATCCTGAAGGGCCTTCTCGAAATCTGACAAGTTCCGATTCAACATGCTCCTGGTGGTGCGTTGAAATGTATGATACGGCAGACTCTACCCGGTTTTCTGAGGATTCGGACGACAACTTCTATCATCCAGTAAGATCCGGTGTGGCGAAAGCAAAAGACTTCGGAAAACAACTCACCACAAACCAACACGACTCCAACATTTCAATGCCGAGCCTTCATTCTGGGCTGTACCTCATCCGTGCAGTTCGCGAGGCTACACCCAATCAACAGCGATACCACATCTACTGGCCGGAAGATTCGACGTGGGATGACTCAGCTTCTTCTGGTGAGACGCAACCGTGCGACCTTCATGGGGACCGTCAAGTCTTTGGCACAATCTGCATGTTCGACTCGCCACTAGTAAACTCAAACACTGTCCCATCTGCAGCTAAGCCTGTCGTAGTCCGGCCATCGCCACTCTGGTTTGTCCTGGAGCTGTCTACTGAGAAAAAGTCCAATTCAGGACGAAAACCTGGCATGCTGGACGTGCGTGAGCTGGCACTGAAAAATTCTTCCTTGCTGACACTGAGAGCTCGGTTTCTTATCTTCCCATTGGGAGGCAGGGTGACACGAACACTCACAAACATCGCCCCCCAATCTCGGGCCACTGCTCATCGTCACGCCCAGTATCCCACCACTCTCTGAACTCAAACTTTCCTTGACCAAGCGACCAGGCTTGGCAGAATGAGCATGTGATGCAGCGCAAGCAAATTCCTCGTCTATGTCTGTGAGAGATGAGGTGCGGTGCAAGGATGAAGATCGGGATGGAGCTGACCTGCTTCGGCTCGTAGTACTTCCATTGCCCATGCAACACCTTTGCAAATACTCATCTTGAAGCGGCTCAACCAAGTCGAATAGGCTTCGTGGGAAGTTTGGGCGCATGTTTCTGCCCCATTGAGCTCTGTCGTGCTCCTTTGCTCGAAGCTGAGGGAGACAGGCTCCAAGCTGGGTGGATGAGAGGCACTTCCATGATGTCCTCTATAACTTTCTGAACGGTTGATTTAAGATTCGAAGAGGGACGGAAAATTGGCTGAGCCTATAGAGGTGAGAGCAAGACATGATACGGGAACACGTGCCCCAGCCACTGGCGCAAAGCAGCAGGCGATATTGTCAGGTCGTGGGAAGGATATCCAGGGCGAGTAAACTCCAGCTTATTGAGCGAGTGGACAGAAAGTTTGTAGATGGTGTTTTAAGAGAGAGAATTGGTCATTTGACCAGGCATGTTCTCGGTCTTGCGGAGCTGAGTATATTTCACCACGAGCTTTATGGAGAGAAATGATGTGACGTTTGCAATGCAAGTCCGAATGGCTAGCGAGTTGAAATCAGCGACAGCACATTGTATTCAACATGTCCTTGCACAAAAGCACTTACTTGGGTGGGTTCAGCGCTCCTGGATCGTCCTGCAATGACGTATTCTCAAAAGTCTCATATAGTAGTATGAGTATACAACAGCATAACCCTTGTCCTGGGTATGGAGAATGCCGGATCGGAGGTCTAACGACGCTTGAAGTTGAAGAGGGTGATATAGACGTCGTGAGTTTGCAGCGGTCCTGGTGGAAGTGAGGGAAGCCTTTGCATTTCACAGACGTAAGGACACATGATGAGAACACCGGGATGGCACCTGAAAGACTAACCTTGGACTTTGAGGCTTCCAATGCCGTGATAGACGCGACTCTCAAGTAGGTATGCTTCAGTAGAATCGTCCTGTCACCTAACATTTTCAACGCCAAGAGTGCATCGATTTGCATTAAGGCTGGCGCATACTGCAGTGCTTCAATCCGCCTGCGTATACCAATGATCAGCATCATTGGAAGAGGTGGAGGTGTTTCTTACAGGGAAACAAGTCGAATTTCCAGGTGATTTTGAGAAATGTGAGCTTTTCATGCTTTGACTGCTCAACGTTGTTGATTGGGACATCAATCTGGGCTTGCTGGCTGTTAAGGGCGGGTTGATGTGATTAAGAGGCGTGCGGACTACTAGGTAGGTGTGGATCAATCATAGCAGGTCAAGAAAAGAGGGCACTCGCTCAGCATGGCAGCCTTCGCCTGGGCAGTTGAAGACATAGGTGATCTCAAGAGTGCGATGACTTGTGCTAAGCCACTGGCATCTCCGTCTAGAACAAGGGTTTGCGTCTGCTTGCATCGAGCAACAAGCTTGCCTCTGCAGGACTCACTCGATAGAGTCTGCAAGTTTGATAAGATGATCTCTTGGTCTGAGTAGATGTGTCAGCGAGCAAGACAAAAGGTACAACAATGGAGCGAAAAGAAGGGAGTGAATGAAGGTAACACAACTCACCTTGATGCTGGCTGTGATAAAAAAGCTTCAAGTGCAACCTGGTGCTGCAAGTCCTGTTCCCTGAACCTCAATAAGCGTAGTGCAGTCGCAAAACGCTCTGCATGATTAGGCATACATTCATCATATACAACAAAGCAGTTGAGCTTGAGGTGGAGCGGTCCAGAAACACTAAGTCAGACCACGATCAGTAAGGAGGAAAGGGTGGCGATATCGAAAGGCAACTCACTCACAGGTAGGCCTTGGATCACAATATGCAGATGCTTAAGCTGAGGAGCTTCAATTACATAATGTTTCTGTTCAACAACTAGGGTGTCAGTTATCGCAGCAGTATTCCGGGCATGCCTTTCCAATTACATTTTGATTTCAATCTCCTTCAAAGCAAAATTCCGATACCACCAATGTGTCAATCACACGCGTGTCTGGATCAACTGCTTCAACTTGGATCGGTCCACAGGGTCTCAGTAGGTCTCAGTCCGGCAAAGCACCCATTATTCCTAATTTTGATTATATTGCAAATCATTTGCACGATTGGTGGGGCTCCTCCAAATATAATGCCGAGGACTTCGATATTCACATCTGTATCTACTTCATGGAGCTCGATATCAGCGCAAAATTCATGGAGAAGATTCGCAGCGACCCAAACTACCCTACCGGACTCAACAAGGCACGCGTTCATTTGTTCCCACGATCCCTTCGCCAAAACTGACAAGATTCGAAACCAATTTCACTCAGATTGCTAGTGAAACCGATGACTCGGACGAACTGGCTAGTGTCGGCGCACACTGGTTCCATCAACTAGATAGCATCGAACCGTTTCCGCACTGGTCTTTTGAAAATGGTTTTCAGCTATGCCCGTTTACAGTTTCGATTGGCCAGACTGCTGTGACAAGATAGGAGGTGTGAGAGATGTATGCGCGAACTTGAAGAAAAAAAACCCGTCCGGTGTGTGTGGATCACTGGCATTGTCTGGTCAGCTGGGTTACCTGGGTACATAGTACATCCCAGGGCTAAACAGGCCATCTTAATCTAGACTTTCACCAATCAGAAAGGAAAATGAGGCGATCTATTTGAAGCAATAAACACCTCGAGGACTACCCGTGGGATGCAGCTGTACTACTTTACGTCATATCTACATAGTATAAGCACGGAGCGATTTCCAATATGGCGTCGACGCCATGTGCGCGCTCCACTTGAGCCCCTTTGAGGCTCCACTAAGCACCACCGTCATCGAGCGCTCCAGATATTCTGTGTCCCTCTACTCTCCCGTTGACCATTCGATTTAATCTTTGCTAATGTGTGTCACGGTTGTCTGAGTCTTTGACTCATCCATTAAACGTGGTCGCGTAAGCAGGTCAGAAGGGAAACTACGATTTACGGTCCAGCTTGAGCATGCTGGATTGAAAGAGAATGTCATGCGAGGCACACAATGTCACTCTTCCTGTGAGGAATCTGAACCTCAACGAATCTGCGATAAAGAGTGCTGATGCAGGCCGGACTTTCGAGAGCGTCATGTCCGCTGAGACACTCGATGCGCTGTTTGCAACAGAGAACGAAGAGAAAAATACAACGGAGAACGTAGCGTACAGGCCCATCTCTTATTCTAATTCACGGTGGAATTCAAAACGTCCGAAGGTGAACGGACCGCTTGTAATTTATAGAATAGCTGCACCCTCGATCATATCATCAATCTGTAGTTGATCTCCCGTGAGCACCCACCCGTGAACGAACATCTCCCGGGTTGCATTATCATCCCCCTTGCACCCTAGCGCCGCGGTGAGGTCGCGGACGTGGACTGCGCCAGCCTCATTTTGATTTGTAAGGGATCCGTCAGGACGAACGATGTGGGCCTCAACGCCAGGAACAAGAGTTCCGACAGATCCTGGTTGTTCTTGGCGTGTTCGTTGAGCATGCCATGAACAAGTTTCATGGCGACCGTCATTGCCTACCTCGGGCGATGACATCGGTAGGCGAATGGTATTGGGAAGATGGCTTGAAAATTCAGATAAGCCGTAGCCTATGAAAACAAGTATCAGAAAAATGATCCACGCATAAGGATGAAATGAAGAAAGCACCCTCTGAAACTCTGTTCATGGCTGGGAGGCAGGCGCGAAGCTGATCGGCGAGCTGGGGTGGGAGGTGAGCAGCCCCGCAACCAATTCCTTTAATCAAGCTCAGATTGGCAGTTTTGAACGGTGAACGGTGAACGAGTTGGTGTACAAGTAACGGGGCGAGGCTTACAACCGCGATGTGGTACCTATGTCGCCAGTCAAGTATGAGCAACGGTGGTACTCAATGCACTCGCTATGCACTTACTTCGGGACACACTCGAAGAACGCATCGATTTTCCACTTCGGGAGTATGACAATCGTCGAAGGTTTGGGGAGGTTAAGAAACTGGTCAGAAAAAGTGGTAGATCGGAAGGACGTTGAAGGATACTTGAAGGCCGTCTGGGGGGTCCTATACTGGTGACTAGTGAAAGGTTTGGCAAGAGCAGGTAAATGGCGTCGCATAGACGTACCGCTTGAATTTGACCTATTTCCATCGCTTGTATCATCACTCGTGGGTAGCAGAGGTAATATTTCCGCGGTATATCATGATGGCTGTATAATGAGGTCAGTGCGATAACGTTGCAAGGACGGTGCGTCCACGATTCTGCAATATCAGAAGTGAATGCCAGAAAAGAGACGCGTGCCTCAGGCTTTGGGAAGACCGCTTGTCCCACTGGAATAGACCAGGTACCTGTTCTGGTCAATGAAGCATTAAAACCCTTGACACATAATGACAACGTTCATAAGTAATAGTATGACTAGGACTGATTTTCACCAGGAATATTGGACCCCAAGCATTCAAATGTTTATGGGTGACACATCTTCACACCGTGGGAATATGAACTTGTGAGACTGACGCGTCAAAGCCTCAAAGGAAAAGCTCCCTAACGCTAAAAGTCATGACAGAAGAAATCATTCCGATACCAAATCTCAGTCTCCCGCAGCACCTGTTCACTCTTATCTTACTAACGCTCGGGCAACGCAAGAAAACAGTTGCTCGAAGGAATCAAGGCAGGCAGTAAGTAATGAGATCATCTTAAGGTTATTGACTGACCTGTGGTGTATGCAGAAATGTCGCCGCATTATAAGTTAGTGATATCTGAAGGTGCTCTAACGCCCGACTCTGCATTGCTCGAATCGATGGAGAAAGATAGTGAGGAAGAACTCAAGAAGCGCTTGGACGAGAGACTAGCAAAGGCGGAGAAGCAAGAGGGAGAATCTGATATATCAGACGCTTTGAAAGCCAGAGCCAATCATCTAACTCGAATTGGTGACAATGTATGTCCTTCCTATGCCAAATCGTACAGGTACTAAATATTATTTATACGTAAAGGAAGCCGCAGCCGCAGCGTAAAAAATTGCCCTTGTGAAAGCACCTGGCCTCGGCTCAAGGATAGATGCTGTGCTCACTCTCATCCGACTAGGATTTTTCTTCGGCGATGATGGCCTTATGACTGAGAACCTCCCCAAAGCAGAAAGGTGCGCTATCACAAAGCTTTGCCAAGACATTGAATTGACATATCATCCAGACACGATATCCATCCGCCAGCTTAAGGCTGGTGGCGCACTTCTCCTCGATGCACTATCGACATTCACTGCTACTGAACTCAACGTACAACAACTTCGTCGCTCTGACTCTCAAACGAATAGATTTCAAGAAATGGGTATGCTTGTTCTCCTAGTATTTCTCACTACTGATCATATTTTCTGTAGCTCATTGCCACACCCGAGGTTATCTCCGTTTTGCCCATTCCGATCCTTGGAGACCTCTTAAACAACCTTTACGACTGTCACTACGCAAAATTCTGCATCGCACTCAGTACGTTTTTTCATACCTACAATCCACTTGCGAGGCCCTTGTCTAGCCTGACCTTATACCTGTCTGACGTCGACTGACATGCCATGTCCATTCCCACAGCGACCCTTGAGCAGATGTATCCCCTGCCCTCGTGACTCCTTTCGCCTCTTACCCGCTACTATGTATGGGAGATGCGCATCTTGGCATACAGCCAACTTCTGGAGTCCTACCGCAGCCTTACCCTTGAAAGTCTTAGTGGTGCATTCGGCGTCAGCGTCGAGTTTGTTGACAGGCATGTATTATCTGCACGTACGTATCCCTTGTCTCTGAGCATCTCTTCTAGTGAGCTCTCACGGTTAATTGCCAGCAGGCATCTGCATTACACCATCGACAAGGTGCACGGTATTGTGGAGACGACACGGCCGTCGCTCGAGAACACACGATACGACAAAGTCATAAAGCAAGGCGATGCCTTGTTGAATTCAATACAAAGCGTTGCACTAGTACTTTATGTTTCGTCCCAGCGTTTCGTATACTTGACGGTATCGTACTCATGTTAAGTTGGTACATGCATGCATGGAGGGTGTACAGTTACAGGCACATTCGAGTCATTCCTGTTCATCAATGTGGACATCCTTTCAGACCTTGAATATCTTCATATGTAGTTCCATTGATGCATTGACATCTTGGTGTTAATGGTGCCAGAGTGAGGTCGAAGATTTGCTTCCGTGAGTCGAGACCGTTCATGTCATGTGCCACTACCTCTCAAGGTAAACTTGACAAATGTTGCCACTGCAGAACCATTATTTGTATTATATGAACTCCGATCATATCTACGATATTTACATAAGGTATTTTTAGTGTTAGATTTTTGTATGATGTAGTAGTTGAATGTAGTAATTTGAATTTCTAATAGTAAAACGCGTCGGGCAACGCGCATCAATAACATCAGTGAATTGATGATTCCTTGATATTGTAGCCGTGAGAACTATAGAAGGATACAATTCTGTTCCTGCTAAATAATATCATATATACTGCGAGAAATTTGACTTGTAGATACATGGCCATTGATATCCGTAAATGCAGAGTAACATGAGCAATCCACGACGATGTCGTCAGATTGCGCCATTGCAGTAGATGGGGGGCGATAGTTTGCTTGTGCCAATTATTTCGAGCATTGTCGTTTTGCCTTATTTATATGTTGAATTACGACACTATTCAAGACATTATCGTGATAAGTAGCTCTAGCACTGCTCATCTAACTTATATTCCTATTAGAGTCCATCACAAAGTCGTGACATGGCGCCATCGCAACACATGAGGTATGGTAGCACATTCCTCTCAACGTCGTTTACTGTTTTCTTTTTTCTTCTAAATTAAGATGTTATCTGAGGTCATCCATGACCTTCTCGCGGGAAGTGGCTTTGGCGTTGCCCCACTCGTGTACAATGCTATTAAAGTTCACCACAAAGTCGTGAAACGGCACCTTCGCAACACACAAGGTATGGCAGCACATTCTTCTCAACGTTGCTAACTATTCTCGTTCTCCCTCGTTTTAGTATGCTTTTCTCCTGGTAAATATGGCTATATATGATACTGTGATAAATCTAAGTTGTCGTACGTTTTCTGAATGTGCTTATTCTCAACGAAAGCAGTTTCCAGAATTCTCTCAAGGTCAACTTCGTACGTGATATCGACTGCCGCGACAGAAGCCTCAAGTACAGGGTAAGTTAGACTTCATGACTCGAACTACCGGAGGACTCTTCCTCGTGACCCTTCCATCTACTTATGCGGTCCTTTAGTGGTGGCCAGCTCGGTATATGATCAGCGACGAGGTTGCGGAATATGCTTCACGCAAGAACCCTGATTTCGTGCCAGACTCGGAGCCTATCATAGTTAGTTCCATTCCCAGACCCGGACGATCCTATCATATTCATTTCGGCCGGCACGCACAATAACATGGCCATTTTCCAAGCAGGTGCGCTGCACGCACTGCGGCCATGGGGAGAAGAGTCTCAAGGAGAGTTGGGTGTCAACGAAAGGAAGCCAAGGGCCCAACGGTGGTGGTGCGCAGGGATGGTGGCACATGGAAAGCAGTGAGCGTTGCCTGCAGTGGCCAGCACACTCTTGGGATGTTCAGAAAGAAGACCTCTGAGCATGACTTGACTGCCATACGGTAACAATTATCGATTGCACCATCTTGCATTTCACCCACTTCATGTCGTATACATGCTCTTATCCATGAACTGTGGACCGAACGATGCTTTCTTGCATACATACTCGGTCATCTAGACACCGTGACCACCCTGCATACGAATCGTAATGTATGTCGTTGCTTGCACTATAAATAATATACGATACTTGACCGTCAGAATTTCGTGTCTGAGCGTATTTCATGAGTAAGTAGCTGCCAAACGTCCTACAATGTATTGCTCCATAGTAAGCGGAGGATATCTGCTTGGATTGGATGTGCTCGTGCAAGTGGGCAAACTCTCGATGATAGCGTCAAAATTCGGGTTGCAGAAGCATGCAATTGCGTCATGCCTTCGGTAGCATTGATCTTCATTGCAGGCGGGGCAACTACGCGATGGAGAGTTGAACGGAGAACATCGTTACTCCAGCGCGCCAAAAGGTCCCCAGCGTTGACAACAATTGTTCCAGGCTATGGAGATAGAGAGTTAAAAACTCGAAGAGCAAGCCGAGGAGAAGAAAACGAACAATGGGTGAAGCAGGTTGATAATGCTTAGTATGAGGGTTCTGGACCTCTAAACCGCCAATGGAATCCTGGAACAAGAGTATCAAAGTTCCGTAATCTAAGAGACAAAGCAAGTCAAATTCGACGGCTGAGTGTCACTAAAAAGGAACGGACTCGCCTGTGTGAGAAGCGGCCCTGGCTTGACCGTCGCCTAAAAGTAAAGAGGTTCGAATAGGAGGATAGGACAAAAGCCGTAAGCTATGGTCCTGACGATCGATCTTATTGTCGAAGAAATCCTCAGGAAGGTCAAGACCCAACGCAATCGATTTCATGACCATAGTGTGCACTTCGTGGCAAGTCTATGGTAATAGAGACCCAGGGTCAAATCATTATGCGTGCAAATTTCTGCGTGCACGTACCTGGAAAAAGTGGAGCATCGTCTTCTTAAATCTAGGTACTTCAGTTTCCTGAGGCCACTTATTACTGAACGTAGGATGGTTTTCACGTCCGATTTCCATAGATTCCTTGGTGTCTGGAGCCTTTGCGCGTAATACAGCGATCTCGGCCGCATCCATTGAAGTGGTGACACGCTCACGGCCAACTTGAACATAACCACGGTTAGCCTTAGGGTCGTCCCATGCCAGCCTTGCCTTGGTCTCTTCGGGTAATCGGAAGAATTCTGCACTCTGAACACACAATTAGTTATGAACGTCCATCCTGTTATAAAATGCGAATACTAGCCTTCTGGAATACGTGGTTGACCGTCTCGGGTTCAATCACATGGCCTGTTAGATACACGAAGCCAACTTCTTTGAATCCGTTTACAATGTCATCCGCGATGCGACGCTTGTCAGCCAAAGAGGTGGCTTGTTTATAAGCTGCAAAGTCAATAAGAGGTATCCTGAAAGTTGAATCCGAGCGAACATCCTGCAGGTTGCTAGGTTGAGCAATATATCTAAGACCGAAATGCAACCAACCTCTGCAAGTGTACTACTGTATCTAGGTGTAGCGATGAAATGCGGCCGGGCTGCACGGAACACGACTTGGCGTATAAACGGTCTTAGGACAAGCATTTGATTGGCGGATATTATTTGTACTGGCGCGAAGGTGACAAAAGACCTAGACACATGCACGATTAATATTATGAATCAGTATGAGTGAATGAACGGACGTACCCCCCTTCTCAGATAGAAGACTGAGGGAAAGTCGTCAATTTGTCGAGCGATGTTTTCGAACTGAGCATGAATGCGTACTTACCTAAAAAAGGAAATTCACGCTGTGGATTCCGCACCTCTCGTGAAAACCATATCTAAATATCAAGTCGCTTTACCTTGCTGCGATGGCACCACAGGATGATGTACGTGATATCCAATGGTGCGAGTTAACTGCTGAACCACGATCAGCGTTGCTGTAGCCTCGATCGCGCCAGAAAAAGAGAAGCGGAGAGGAACGTGAGAGAGAAAGAGTGGGAGAGGGAGACGAAAAAGAATGAGAGGAAGAGGAAGGTGAGAGAGAGGGATAGGAAGGCGAGAGAGAAAGCAAGAGAGAGGGAGAGGAAGGCGATGGAGAGGGAGAGGGAGAGGAAGGCGAGAGGGAAGGTGTCGAGGTGGCGAAAACTGTTGAATATATTCAGATCAGCGCGATCGGATTGATTACACTACCATCTACCATGCCCCTCTCAACAAACATCTAGCCAAATTCCTTACCATATGCGATGGCTTCTTTAGCGATGCCCGCAGCATCCTTCCCGTACCCTTTCTCATAAAGTTCAACACGGCCTTTGCTATTCGTTACGCCATTGACGCCAAGCATAGAAAGATTGCGCACATGTACGCGAAGCTGTTCGACCGCACCGCTCCTACACGGTTGTTCAAAATAAGTGCAACTAGTATTACTGACCAGGCTCTCTTACCGGAAAGTGTCACAGGCTGCAATGAGCACTCAGATGCCATTCTGGATGAGCCAGAAACAGACTTTTGACAAGTTTGTGCTCTTTCCTACGCCGTTCACGCCCACAAAAGTAATGCTATAAGGCATCCTTTGTTGAGCGGAAGGTAGGGGAGAAGAAAGTTTAGTCCTGATTGACAATAATAGGTCTGTTGAGGTCTTGGGCGTTAGAATACACGTGAGCGAAGATGACAGTGCCGTCCGAACAGCGTTGCTGGTGGCTGAATCTACGTCAGAATACGTTAAGGATGCGAAACACGACATACTTTGGAATCCCTTTCGCCCTTTTGCTCGTTGACTCGGAGCTGTATGACATAAAACATTGGTTTAAATTACAATGATTTGCACACTTACTCTGAAGTTGGCATGCTGTCCCGGCCACTTTCCAAGTCCACTCTCGTCGCACCTCGTCCTCCCCTCCGACCACCCCGGCCACGCAGTCTATTCTTGAGTGCTTGTACATTCCGAGCTATCTGTTGCTCATCCTGCACTGCAATGGACGATTCGGAGGGAACTGAAGGCCGTTCATGTATGTATTCGCACTGTATTAAATAGAAGACTCACCCGTACTGAGGTCATCGGAAGGAGGAGTGGAGTCAGGCAGAGCTGGAGCCACTTGTCTATAGCAAGACTTCCGTTCCTGCAGGCTTAGTGTGAGCAAATACGATGTATGTGCGAGAACAAGCACGCACCTGGGCAGCTTTGTCTTCGAATCCCTTCAAGAGCTTTTCGAAGACACCATCCCAGCCTTGAAATGCTTTTGCAAAGTTCCACGCCTTGGGAGAGTCGCGCGCAGCAGTTGACACGAGTTTCCCGCTTTTTATTGCGTGCAGCGAAGCGACGAAAGTAGCCAGGAATGGCTCGAATAGTTTTATAAACAGTGCTTTGAGAGCAGCTAGGAGATCGTCCACATAAATTAGTTGAAGGATGCGGTGATATGCAACCTGGATTTCTGAATGTCAGTCGAGAATTACTCCAGCAGCATGGACAGCGAACGTACCACAAAAATCAGCTCCAGATCATTAAAGAATGTCCACTTCACTGCGTATCCGTCCTTCTCGTATTTCTCCTCGGCTGTCCGCCCTTCGATCAAGGCATCACGTATGAGAGAATTTACGGGAGACGAAGGAGAAGAAGCCAAGTAAGATGCCTCTGGGGTAAAGGAGCGTGACCATAATGCAATACCTCCTGCAACTGATAGTGAGGTTCATCTGCTTCAAACCGATTATTAGACCGACCTTTGTGCGAGATTGAGCAATGGTCCAGCATGGTCGAAAGTAATGCCTACTTACTACGGACACCGCCCTAGCGCCCATCTGCTCGGAACAAGTAAACAACTGACGCTCGAGATATAACGGACTGGCTCACCGGGTTTTAAAAATAGAATATTGTGAGAAGTGCAAACACATTAAGATCTCATCAATAACGAATAGCTTGTGGCAGCCGAGATCCCTATATTCGTCATCCGGAATGTGAGTACTCGCCAACCATGTGAAAATAAACTGCTGTGTCATTGTCCTAAGAGTAACAGACAGGCATTGTTCATGAAACCTCGATAATGCTTGTCGCTGGTCTTGATGAGTGGAGTGGGATGATACTCGACATTAACCCACGAAGCCACGAGCTCTTTAATAGTGCCCGTGTCATCGCCGCAGGCTGAGTCCGCTCCCCGCTTGAGCTACGTGCATATGAGGGAGAAGTGTGACAATAAATAAGTGGGTACAGAACCTTTCTGCGCATTGTACCCCATTTTGAATACTTAGCCCACCCTTGCAAGTCTTGTGTGCACAGCGGATAGTGCGGAGTAGTTGGCTGCGCCGCATCAATCCAACAGAAGGTGTTATCTCCCCCATGCTCAGAAGGAGTCTGAAGAGCATTTGCCAAATTTGCCGAGATAATTTCCTTGGCATTCCATCAAAGTTGCTGGAATGGGCTTCATGACTTGAGAGCGCCGAGTAAAACATCAGCCCGCTCACGTTGAAGGTGTTTCACTCAGTGAACGAGAGAAGAGCGCGTTTGATCTCCAGGGCTCAATTAATAAAATTTGCACGCTGGAACATAGGCCACTTACTATCCTGGTGACTAACATTGAGATACACCACAGGTGACCTCACCAGTACCCTGGATAGAGGAAAACTTCATCCGCACTGTTTCGTAGATGCGGAGACAGTTAGGGTATGGCATAAGGAACTAAGCGCCATAGTGACGATTACTTTGCTTGCATAAATGGTCAGATTCCCTTCAGTAAATACGTCAAGACTCACAGTAACGTCCTGATCGTAATGATCGCAATAGAAACTAACCTCTTCGTCACTGTGAAGATGGCGATTGTATCGACATGGCAGACACGAACGACATGGCTTATCGATAAGCACAGACTAGAATAAACATGGACAAATAGTATGTATGACTTTTCCAGATCCGATTCGCTCTTTTTCTCGTTGTACTAGGAAGACAACGTATTATATTTCTCAGGGACGAGTAATCCGTCGCATGGTTGTCTTGTACGCATTCATAGACGACCTAATCGCCGAAAACGACTGACGTTGTGGAGGCGGCGACTCCAGCAGCTTAGAGTAAGTAGCCATCTACATATCATTATGATCATCTACTTAGCGAAATGCACAGACAGGATCGACTTCAGCGTGGTTACATAGAACTCCACTCATCAAGACCAGTGACAAGCATTATCGAGGTTTCATGAACAATGCCTACGGTAAACTGATTTGCCCGGCGGAATGGTCTTGGGAGGATCCAGTGTGAGTGACAATCCTGTCTTCCGTACTATTCACATGTCCTTGATATTTGAACCAGCATCCGAGCTGGCATTTGTGACCGCGCCACCGCTTTCATCGTTTCCGAGAATTCGTGGCCTCTCGGGAAAAACCACCGGCAAGACTTAACGTCAGAGGTTATTTCCCGGATGTCTGTCAGTACTCTTGCTGCCTAATGACAGGAAAAAGAGGACAACGAATTTAACTCTGACTAGGTTGCTTGTCACTATTTACCTTGCCTGTTTCTCTTTACATTCAATAATTTCTATTGTATCAGTACTTCCTGTCCTCCTGCCGCTAATATGATTGTCCTGTTAATGTTATTTGTTGTGCCCATATCTGATCGCCTACTACTAAAACATGCTTCTGTCCTCAATGAACTGTGCTGACTTGTATTGCGTTTCTTCCTCCTTTTTCTTCTCCCGTCTCTTGCGCTTGAGCCCGTTATCGTCAACAAACTCGACGTCAGAGTTAGAGGGTGATGGTCGTCTCCGTCGCGGACGGGACTTCTTGCTCATGAGCTCTGAAGCCCTCTTGCCGTCAAGGTCAATGGGATGTTGGAGGAATTGATCAATGACATTGAGGCTGCTCAGGAGGTCAGCAGGAGGAATCGCTGCTGGATCAGCCCACTGTAACTCGTCACCATCTATAAAGTGATTAGCTGGCCGCTGCTTAAAAGTTTGCGAAAGAACGAACCGTCGTCACAGATATTGAGCTTTTACAGTCGAAACATGAGCTTCGATATTCAATATCGAGTTCTTCGTTGCGGCTTCCGCATGTTCATCGCTGATATATGGTATTACTGACAAGGCGTTAGCACATAGTAAAAGTTGTCCAGGATCACCTACAGTAATTGAGAAATTTGGAGATTGCTTCTGCAGAAGGAGTTAACTTCTTCTGTTCATCGTCGTCCAGGTCGGGGTCTCCGTCTTTGGGCTTTTTATCCATCTCTTTAATAATCTTATTGCGTTGACGAATGACTAGCACCAAGATCTTTACAATTGAGGAATGATCAGAGTCATTCGGTGAAGATGATTGATATGATTACGAACGTCTTTGACCCATTCTATAAGTTCGGTCTTTCCATCGTCTACCAGGGCCGCTATCGCAATTCTGATTTGCTCGCTCCACGAGTGACCCTTCTTCACTTGCACCTCGGGAGGGAATCTGGTATCTTCTACTATCTCGCGCTCATGGCGGCCTTTGCGTTCCGGTTCCCAGCTCGAGTACAGTTTCCAGTGTCCGCGGTTCTTGGGGAAGAATGCCTGATTCAGATTGAGACAGATAAGCATTGAGCGTTACTAGTAGTACGTGAGATAACAAAAATGAAAACCTCACTTTCACCGCGAGGAATAGCTCTCCTTGCAACGCCTTGAAGAACCTGTGCAAAATGAAATTGACCAATTTCACAAGGTCCTTGGACGACTGGTCTTTCGGCAATGACTTCTGATCATCGAGAATCATTTTGAATAGATGGAGTGTTGAAACCTATAAGAACTTGTATACCAAAAAACAAGCAACACATGATTACAACTTACGTTGAAATATAGCCCTTCTGCCTTAGCTTTCACGGCTTGTCGGTGGATCAAATTCACCACCCTCTTCATGAACTCAGGGGAATCGAAGTCCCTGTAGCGCGAAAGATATGTCAGGAGGGTCTCCGTTATCGCCGAGTTTGCAAATTTCTGCACATCAATCAACCAACTGTCAATCAATGTTCCGCTTCGATCATGCGACACACCATTTCGAAGGCATCAAAGGTGAACATTGTCTCGTGGACGACCTCCCGGGCCTCCTCGCTATCCCCATCAGGTTCCTCAACGTCAGGCACCCCATCTTCAAGTTTATCAGCTAGCAGTCCCTGATCCGCGATGACACTGAGGGTGGAAAACGTATGGCTTACCCATGGTCTTCTTCCTCTTACCCGACTTCTTTTCCTGACGTACGCTGCCCCAGTATTCTCTTTCGCTCACCGTTCCAACATCCGTAGCAATGCGTAAGCGAGGTGCACACTGGCATTTAGATAGGCTAGTGATTGCGTCCCTCCGAGTCCGAGTCCTTGTAAGATCGAAGGCTTTCAAGTGAAATGTCAAGAACGTCACCATTATGAATCAACTGTTGTTGTAAAACAGCTGTAGCCTCATTGAGCTGAGGGTCGAAGATTACCGACGAAGACATGATGTCGATCAGGAGAAGGAGTTGAGTACTTGAAGGCATTCTATTCCCGCTTGCAGCTCGTTCCACATTTTCGGCTGAAAAAAAAGCTAATGTGAGCCAGCGACCGTAACAGGTGATAGCTTTGACTTTCACAATACCTTTTCATCCATAGCTTGTCTCATCCGCTTCAAGACCCAAATGATCCACCCGCGGTCGGTAACTTCCGCTACTAGCCCGAGGTTCCATTTTCGCTGTCCTTCGACAGCCTTTTCGTTGGACCGGGATGTCAGGAAAACCCACTTCGTGATGTGGAGCAACCGAAGATGATCTTTTTCTTTGATCTTCGGGCGTTCGGACTTGATGTCTTTGAGCAGAGAGCGGAGGAACGCTGCCGAGAGAATGAGGAGGACTGGGAGTATGGAAAATGACTATACAAACGATTGAACGATGACTCCACAGACTCGCGAGCAAAACCCTGAAGGACTATCTTGGCTTTGACAGATAGATTGTCCTCGCGGGCTAATTCGTCAATTTTGTTGCTTTTGCGAGCTTTAGAATGCTTGGCAAAGTCGAGAACGTTTCCAGACTTTCGTGTGATAGCTGCTTGGCGATGAAGGACGAGCGGCCTAGAACTAGAGGCTGGATCGTTTGGACCTTCGGTGTCTGCATCTGGAGCTACTGGTTTCTTGCCCGGCCTAAGCTGCACAGAAATAGTTGTCCCAAAACGGGAGTGCTGTGAAGATGCATTCCTTGCCAAGTCTTTCTTTTCTTGTCCTCTGCAGCAAGCAGCCGATGAAGGTTTTGCAATGGTTGCTGAAGTGGCGTTAGGATGCAACAAACAAAAATAAGAAGGAACTTCACTTTTGACTGGTCTACAGCCAGCAGACGAGGGATTACGCCGCGAAATAACAAATAGAATATCTCGAGTACAAGAGTATTTGATGCGTTGAAAAGAGGATCGTTGGACGTAGTATTAGTGGCAACTTGAATGGTCAGAAGCAAGTCCAGCATGTGTGTTTCCGAGAGTGCTTTTACAAGTCCAGTCTGCAAACTCGAGTACTCCACCTGGTCCGCGCTCAGGTGCGTATTTGCAGGGAGGTCCTCGATAAATATCAAGTTCCGGATGAGATGCAGAATCAGATTCACTATCTGTCCGCCGCGCGCTCCTTCCTCTCCTTTGCAGGCTTTAAAATTGGGGGAAGAACAATCTCAAAGAGAGCTTGCACGAGGCCTGGCTTCAGAAGGGCAGCCTCGGTAATTGAGATGGCTGAACATTAGCTAGGTATAGTCCGTCCCTTTATCAAGCTCCTCATCCAGCTCCTGCAGCTCTTCCGCCATATCAATTGGCCAGGTCATGGCAGTCATGAAGTCTGCACATGTGATGGCGCGGTTGTCTTCTACGAGTCCCTTGCCTGCAGTCGCCAACAGTATCGGTACAAGGTCGTTTGGGAGGACTCGGGTCTCCCAAAATATGCGCACGACCGTACGCTCGTCATCTGTATCGTCCTTCCGCCAGAGTTTCTTCAGATCTCGGAGACAACCACCGACTTCATCGCCCATGCGGTAGGCACCACCTTCGTAACTACTAACCACCAAGTGCATCAACGACTCGTTGGACGACAGGCTCGAGAATAGCTCTTCTGTCGACTTCTTCCAGGCCGGACTCGTGTGACGAGTGGATAGAAACGACATCGTTATCCATGGGCGAGTGCTTTGACGTAGAAGGAGTTGCGGTGCTCGACGCGAATGAACACGCGGCGGTCTGTCACACCACTGAGTGCATCGTGAACGTCTTCTGGGACTTGCTATGGTGTTCCTTCAAGTTCCTGGCTAAACGCGGATGGGTAGTCTGAGTGAGTCCGAGACTCCGAGTCGGTTACATAGTAGTATGATATCATGATGGCGAGAAGATTCTGTCAGAGCGTTCTCGTCTAGCTTGCCCGGCCCGGCCTGGGAGTATAATTTTTAAATTACGCTCAGACTCGGACATTCGCTGATCTTCGAAATCTTGGTCTTGACTCGGAAGTCATTTGGCAAAATAGCCTGAGGGACTTCAAGTTGAGGCAGTCATGGCGATAACAGGTGGACCACTCTGTTAACTCAAGTAGCATCAATTAATCCCAAAGCAAACAACTTGAATACAAAAAGTTCACTTCCGGGCGAATGATGTAATCTGAAACGAAGTGAGAGTCTCCCCTTGATCTTATTCTCCCCATCAAGCTTGTAGTTGTGAAGAGCATCTTTGGCAACCCCAGCGCTGCCTTCGTCCATGTATTCCACGAACACGATGTCTTTTTTTGGAATAAGCCGAACCTCCGAGTCGTGGAGGTTTGGGTACCTGAGATATTAGAAGCTGGGCATCATAATTTCGAAGTCAGAATAGATCTTAATTTGTCGATAGGCTGTAGGTCGAGTTTCTCGAGCTGATGGACCACCAGCTTTTGAAGTCTCTAGAAGGCCACAGATTTCAGTAACGATGTCGGTGGGCATCGAACGAGTGCGCTACGACTCACTCATCGTAAAACACCCACAGGAAGTAGGCTAAATCTTCAAGTTTGACATCCAATTTATAAGGCTTGATGTTGCCATCGCTATCGGAAAATATCTCTCTGAAGGAACTTGGTTCGCGCTCGAAAAAGTAACGATGTACTTTGAACAGTACGGTTGGAACCTCTGAAATCATCGGTTTGCATTCTAAAGAAGTAACAGATTCATGAAATAGTAATCGCTAAAGCAAATTCATACAAAATACCCGTATTTCAATCTCAGGCTATACATATGTTACAGTCTGGGGGAAGGCATACCGCGCCATTCATTACAGCGAGAGAGCTGAGTGAAAAAAGGTTGAACACCGTAGCATGAGTAGCATTACCGGAAAGACTCACTCAAGATCCAACAATGTAAGCCGGTCTTCGTAGCTTCATCGCTTGCATTCATCGCGAAACGATACGATTCGAAGGCTTCTCCAAGCCTGCCAGCTCTAAGGAGCGCAAGGATCAGTTTCTTGTTGGAGGCTTCCCACAAGGCCTCGATGTCCCATCCGAAGAGCTGCAAAACAGGTGCAGTTGAGCACAGGCGAGTTTTCCGGTAACGTCATATTAAACGTACCAGAGTGAAAGCCTCGCAAGCAGCAGGAGTGGCGGATTTAGCCAAGAAAGTGCTAGCCTTGACGGCGGCAGTGAAGTGTTCGACGGCTTCACTACGATGCGCGCTATTGAAGGCCCTGGTTCCTAGTTGGAGTCGCAGACTCGCCTGATGCACACAGCACAGACCAATCAGTTAGTACACGAGTATAAGCATGGCTGAGAACACGGGACTCACCACCACGACACCACAAACGAAGGGATCGGCAGAAGGATCAGTAGACAGCTGATCCACACAAACCATTGCCTCTTCGTATTTGTTAGCATTGAAGATCACAATGGCCTGAAACACATAATGAAGCGCAAGGTACGCAAGACGAAGAGATCAACCTACCTTGATTAAGTGAAGGAAAACAGTAGCATCCACGTTTCCCTGAGTGACCGCGAACCCTTGATCGGTAGTGTCGTCGACCTCCATGTTATCTACCTGCAATGACGAAAACGTAGTTAGAACAAGCGAAAAAACAAAAATGTAGATATACCATTTCGTGATCCGTCATAATTTCATCGACGTCCATGTTGTCTATCTGCGATGATGCAAAGGTAGTTAGAACGAGCGAAAAAAACAACATGTAAACATACCGTGTCTGTGTCGATGTCCATGGTGTTGAACTGAGTATGTGCTCGTATTTGTGATATACGAGACTGTGACCATCACCACCACTTCATTTGACTGTGGCGAGCAAGTCGGCAATGCCCTTGAGGTTCTCATACTCGTTAATAGTGAAAATGCACGTAAACAGGTCACAAGATGCCTACCGCTCCAGGTATGTCAGTTGTATAATCTTGGCGGAGGCGTTACTGTAACGCCATGACTCGACAATGCCCACCAAGAGTCTGTGAACCTGATATGCCTGTTACACTGACTCGACGATGCCTACCAACAGTCTGAACCTGACATACCCGAGGGCGCCTGACGGGTGACCAAGTCTGAGTGGAATTTGGAAGACTCAAGCTCTTGAGGAGAACTTGAAATGTACTGGCCTTCTAAGTCACCGTCACGGTGGGCCAACAACTTAAATGACTCGGAGGCAGACCTAGGAGGCAGCAGCAGCTGTATGATTCTGGGTGGGTAATGTCTCTAATTCGGCGAGACTGCCGCTACACCAGGACTACGTGATATTCTATGATATCATATTGTCAGTGGCAATAATAGGAAATAACTACACAGACCACAGCATTGAAATCGGGGTACGTAGTGCCGTGACGATCTTTGAACGATGATGTCTCATTTTCCGAGTCAGCTCATTTTGCTATCGCATTCTCCGAGAATGTTGGTATGCCAGCGGGCGCTAGTAATTTATGAACACCGTTCTGATTAATAAACTTGCAGATATCGAATGATGCACATACCAAATACTTAGCCCACCCTTGCGAGTCTTGTGTGCACAGCGGATCATAGTGCGGAGTAGTTGGCTGCGCCGCATCAATCCAACAGAAGGTGTTATCTCCCCTATGCTCGGGGCAGAGGAGCTTACCCTTCACATTCTTCAATTCTTTTGTGTGAACTGACTCCTTGAAGGTCTAGACAACAGGTCGAGCAATTCGACTGCCCAACAACCTTCATGATGCAAATGAGTCTGAAGAGTAGATAGACTTCCAAAATTCGTGCGCCTCTGCGCATTTCCCCTGCGATAAAGAATTTTACTCTGTGAAGCGTGCAAAGTGACAGCTCGAAAAGTCTTTCCTGAATTCAAGTTCGGATCTGGGAGATGATAGCATGTCTTGTCCGGTTCTTCCCACCCACACTGGCAGAACCGTGACAGCCTAGTCACGGGCCTTCCTACTAGCAGTGCTCACTAGCGCTCACGTCCCAAATGTGCATAATTCCCTAACCAGTGACTTAGTACTTAACCCTGTCACGTTTGAAGAACGCAACAACTTGAACGACCTGGAACACAGGTTCCAAATTCGAAATCTTCAAAGCCTTGCCCTTGTTATCATTTTAAAGACTTCTTGGCCACATTCGTGTATCGCTTTCCTAGTCCTGCTACTACGTCCCGGAGGCGCTCTCTGCCACCAGCCAGGTACATCGAAAGATTCACCAGTCAACTAGCTATCACATCCATAACCTGATGTCAAGCAACGAGATGTCCTCGGACTCCTGCACTATCGCTGGTGCTGGTGCCTGCGTGTCCGTTTCTGTGTGCGTCGCTGTCACCGTTTTAAACCACATCAACTAATTCCTTCAAACTCCCCTCCAGAGAGGCGCTGGGTCTTAGCTAGATAATCGTTGCTTTCAAGTTGCTGCGTGCACCAGCCTCTTGCGCCTTCGAGTTGGCATCGTCCGCAGTGGTTGTGTCTTCGCCTCCAACTTATGTTTACATTCTCTTTGCAAACAATGTCCCTCGTCAGGTGCGGACCCAGAAAGTATGTTTGGTAGCTGAGAACCATGAAGCTCACTGCAGCTCCCCAGATTACCTCTGATTGGTCCAGGAGTCAGTCGACCGTCTCTAAATTTCGTTCCTGGGCAAATCATTCCATCTGGTATTACATCGCCGCCTATGCATACCACTCAGGCCAAAACCGTAATTCCGAACCCAGATCTTCATAATCTAAACTCGAACCCAATCACACCAAAGACCACTCTCCTCTTTCAATACCACCATCCGCCCGAAGCGCCGCCTTCTCATTCATCGTCACGTGCACCCGCCAGCAAGTCTGCTTCTCGGATCCATCGCTTTGGTGACGATATACCTCACATACCACAACGGCCAGCTCATGATGAGCTCGCGCCTTATCCCCTCTATCAAATACATTCTGCCCCCGGTTTACCGCCGGGTCATAATGAACGATATCTTGAAACTCGGTCACAAGCTCGCGGAGATGCAAATCAGTCAACGCCTTTTTCATCACCGCTCATTGTTGAACTACCTGATGGTAAAGCGATCGACCCGGCGAACTCCCTTCCTCATCATCATAGAACTCATTCATTGGACAGCTCGCTCACGCGCACCACCACACCTACACAATCTATATCTCGCACTCAAAATGGCTTACAGCCGCCGCGCAATCATCACCTTCCAAAACGCCTCGTCATGCCTGCTCTGCTTCAGTCCGCGCAAGCACTACCTCAACAACAACCCCTGGATATATATCCCCGAACTGACCCTTACGATCTCCACCCCGAGCCTGACCCCTTCCCACTAACCAAAGACCACTGGCACAGTCACGAATCGGCAGCAATGTATCACCAAGGCCGACACCTACTCCGGAAGAAAGCGGCTGTCTTCCCTGGAAATCTACCTTTGCCAACGCATGTGCCTGGAGCGCATGCTCACTCAAACTCTCCACTGACAAAACATCTGTCCTTTGTCAGCAACCGATACTGGGAAGGTCAAGGAAGTAGTTCATCGGCGAAGGCTGAGTAAACGGAAACATGATATCTGATTCGTGTTGTGACCCTTTTTCTGGACTTTGACAGGTTCTGATATGGAGATGGGTTGGTGTTCTTGTTTGAGCTGTCTTCTATCTGGTTGATTTGATTTACCTCATAGAGGACGATCCGACCACTTATCGAGGTGCCTTGGCTATGGACCTTGGTACACCAATCGCATTAACTGATAACCCACGCAGTATTCCTAGATGTTCTTGATTTTCCTGTATGTGTTTTTAGCACGACTGTAAAATCGATGCATTTTTCTTCCAGTACATGGACGTGTTGCGAGGTTGCGGTGCTGAAAGCTGTTAAACTTTGTTTCCCGGTGACGCAGGGTCAGGCTGGCAAGCTTGACGGATATCGTTCCGAGCCTATCCAATCAAAAAAGTGGTATCTATGGCCCCTGATTGAATGGGGATGTCAGGGTAAAGCCTTGACTAGTGACTATCCGATGATCGCTTCTGTTCGCTAGATAGTTATTTGACTAACTATGCAGTACTGTGATATTTGGCGTTGAATAGACAATAGCTGGGATACTGTGGCCCAGATGGCTTTATTCTTAGATCGCACATATAGATCATCATTTAACACAAATCCCCTTCATCTTACTTTGACCTCCATTCTGTTTCATGGACATGTTGCGCTTGGTTAATTCCACGATTAGTAAGTTACCCCCTTCCGCAGTTGCACATCCAGCCCATAGCCTGAGTGCTATGTTCTGCTCTAATTACGACAGCAATAACCAATGATGGCGGCCTTGAGGTGCTTCAACGTTGCATCTTTAGCCAAAACAATGGCGATGCTGCTGATCGACCTGCCGGCGCCGGCCCGCATACTCGATTGGACACACGGGAAATTTCCGTTCGATTCCGTTCATTTCTGGCGGAAGCAGTGCCAGTCAACTCTAATGACGTTGTACCACCACCGATGGTCCCATGAATAGAGTCCGATCTTGTTACTGATGGTGTTTCAAGTGTACGTTTCATAGCTTCTCCGTGATCCTTCACGTGCAACCCTCGTTTCCACTCGAGTATCAAGTAAGATCAGTGCGCCAATAACGAACATATTATATTGATGCGACACCGTTCGGAAAGGCTGGTTGGAAGAATATTTCCAATCCTAAAATGAGAGGTCTTCATCAGACTCATCATCGAATTCTTCCCTGTCTTCCTCTCCCTCATCTCCTTCGTCTCCTTCGTCTCCTTTGTCTCCCTCGTCTCCCTCGTCTCCCTCGTCTCCCTCGTCTCCCTCGTCTCCCTCGTCTCCCTCGTCTCCCTCGTCTCCCTCGTCTCCTTTGTCTCCCTCGTCTCCTTCCGAATCTTCCTCTCCCTCAATGCCACCACCCACCTGTTGTTCATCACTATCACTTTCGCCTTCATCGACGTCCATAGCCTCCACTGCCAGTGCAGCTGACTCGAGACCAAAACAGTCTCTGATGATCTTCCGCAAAGCTACTGGGTGTCCTACACCTAGGGAAGTATAACGCAGGAACATATCCCGGTCGACAAAACTAACCCAAACAGATAAGTGACATTAAGCCGGGAGAAGACACATTACACTCACATCCCGACGTAGTATGCTTCCCAGTCAGTTAATTCCTCCTTGGGACGCGCCAACGATTTTCCGTAGCGAAGTGAACTTACACCACGACCTGACGCAAAGGCAGGAATCAGATGAGCTCCGCGAATTACTTGGCCCGGATTAAGAAATCCGAATGCGTCGTGGTCCGATTCCTCTACAAACGCTAGTTTGGGGAGGCGAGCATGCTGTATACCCGACTTGTAATCTGAAGATATTAATGGTGCAAGCCACCTAACGTACAGAACCTCGAACTGCTGTTTCTTGGTTCGACTAACCCCTTCAAGCCACGTGTCGACGTGATAGATACCCAGCACACGAGCATACCAGTATGGGTGGCTTGGTGAGGTTTCTCCTGAAAGTACCATGACATCCGCATGCGTCCTGGAGTTGATAGTGTCATATACGCGCCTCATATCATAGGTAGTGTAGTGTATCTGCATTGTCTGAACTGAGTAGATTGTGTTATTAGGAATGATGAGCGAGTTTCGTTCCTCATCTGTGAACGTGCGGTCACAATGAGTGACGTCTAACTTCTTTAACCTATACAAAAGGTGATCCTTGAGTTTCGGGATGAAGTCCTGAGAACCCTAATAAGCGAAGCGATAATGAGCTGAAAAGGAATACTAGTTTTACCTTGGTAGCTGGGTCGCCGTCGTGCTCCCGGAGGAATGCGAACAAAGACACTGGATCATTGCGATTCGTCGCGATGAAATGATGGTCTTTGGATAATGATGAAGCGTGAGAGTCAGCCGGTGACTGTTGGTTTAAGGAGGGGATACCTGCTGCTTCTGCAGTTCGCCGTAGTACCCGACGTCTGTGTTCATGCTTCGCTAACTGCGAAGGAGTGTCTACTTTGCTGGTCAGCGGGTAAAATGCTTTAAGGGCTCTATGAGCCAGCTCTCCCTGGCCAATAAATTAACTTTCGAAGCATCCTTGAGCGATAGGAGAATCGAGATAGTGCTTACAACCTGGGTGGTGAACGAGTCTGTAGTACCGAAGAGCTTGATGGTTCGCAGGTAGTCTCCCATTGCATGGAACTTGTAAGTGCTCAAATTGAATATTTTCACCCTTGGTCCGCTGGATCCTGAAGTATTGGCAGGTCCAGCACGCTGGGCGAGCCTTCGCTGGCGAGCCGCCTTCTCTTTCGGCAATTCTACAGTATTAAAGACAGCGCAGGTAAAGTCACGGAAATTCCGCAACTGCTTCGAGAGCTTCTTGAACGTGTCCTCGAAAAAAAAAGAGTCGATTCTGAATGAATTCTCAACTTAGCAAGTGCGTGCCACTGAGCGAATCTAAATAACAAAGACTGCACCACCATGTCATGGCTAGCAGGAAACAGTCCTTCAAACACAGGTATTGCGCACTGAAGAGAGGCCGTCAGTAAACTAGGTATATAATAGTTGAGTAAAACGGTAGGCACCTGCAAGATGTCTTCATAATCTCGTGCCGCGAGCCTCTTCATCTCCGATGTGTTGTTAGCAAACATTCTGATTACCCCATTACCGAAATTTGGGATCTGCCGAAACCTATGATGGGATAGAGTTTGCTACTCGTTACAAAACACTTAAAAGCAACCTACAAACCCCACTTGCCTTGAATCTAAGATTGCGACCAGCTGATTTCCATTCGGAAGTGCATACAGTATCCTAATTAAGTGAGTGAAGAGCGCCTTCCAAGTGCCCAACTCGCACTCGTGCATCAAGTCCACGACGAGCATCTGAAATGAGTCAAGGCCCAGCGCTCCCAACCTCTCGACAAATTTATTCTGTGAGTAACTCGTGTGAGCCGGCGCGAGGGACAGACAATTCCCACTTACTAGGATAGGTGCCCAAGAACCCCCGCCAAGCGTCTCTTCGATCTTCTTACCGTCCACAGTATTTCCCCCTTGATAAATGAATTCTCGTGCCCTCACAATGTTAGTTGCGACGTAGACACGAAGATTGGATATCCGGCTCCTCATGTCCCTGAGGAGACCGAGAGAAGTAAACATGCTCTTCGGCGTGAGACAACGAGGGCACGGGCATGAGCCCATGTCCTTAATAGTGGCAATTAAAACCCTGCGACTTATCAAGTAATTTGCTCATCATTTATGAAAAGAACGCACTTTTCGGGGTAATCGGCCGAGTATGTGAATATTCGAGGAAATATCCTGCGCAACACTCCGTCAGTACATTTCAATACAATACCATGACGGTATGCATGAAGGAAGTCTTTGTCTAGCAGGATATCCCAGCATTCATGAAACAATTCATGTCGGCAGTGGGTGTGAAGAGCGGCCATGCCGCTCTTTGATATGTGTGGCAAGCTGCTGAAAATATCTTTAACCTTATCAGGTAGCTTATGGGTAATACAGTCGATATTGATGCTGAAAAGTAAAGTAGGAGAACTCACCGAAGGTAGAAATCCCACAAGGTGACATGCGCCGGACTTTGGTGCAGAGCGAGCATACTTTGTGAGGTTTCCGAAGTACATATAGAGGGGCCAGGCCTTCGCCGTTCCGAAATTTGCCAAGTGCGTGGCATCCGAAAAAAACATGAGACCAGCAATCACCCGTTCCAGTGCACATCCGGGCTCTTTTGGGAGCTTTTGCAGTTCGTCTTGGGCATCCAGCCAAGAATCGGAGGTATATAACTCGTCAAAGATCCGCTCTTCATGGCCATCCAACGGATCCTTCCACAGACGCTTAAAAGGTGACAGGTGAAACGCACTCGCTTGGATATCAGCGAAAGCGGACCGAATAACATTGACGAGAGGACGAAAATGAAAACCTGGAACGGAAAAAAGTCTCCCATCGTCCTCCTTCGATTTCATAGGAATTTTGATGGTGACAGTAGCATGAGTCCAGTCATCTGGAAATTCAACATTGCTCCCGCTATGATCGTTGTCCAATTTCCGTAAACTTCCCCTCACTGAGAAGTTCTCCAGGTCCGCTGTGTCAAAGTCCTCCGCCAGCATCACTTCTTTGACGAGACGGGCGACTTCGAGCTCGGATTTCTTGTTACTGCCAGAATTCATCCAAGAGATGAGTCGATAGATCGACATATTATGAAAAGGGTATGGAGGTGGGAGGATGCCTGGATTAACCTCTTGCGTGGTTGTTGGACACGTGGTTGAAAGTAGTGAGGATGAGATGAATTTATCTGGTTCATACGATGGGCGACGGGGGTACAGTCGGCAAATTCCAAGAGAATTGAAGGGGGTCTGAAGTGCGTCGCGTAAGGTTAATAGGACCCTCTGGATTCTAGATTGAGCCAGGGCTGGATCTTGAACAGGTGAAGCATCGACATCGTGCAAGCTATCGGTATCCTCGTTAGGAAGAGGAACATCCTCAAAATCTCTTGGTATTCGTCTCTGAGGGCGTAAAGGTTCTTCTGATGAGCACAACACAGAACAAGTTATTTATTAGTTGATCATCTCAGTGGGTGACTCGAACCGGACACACCCAAAGCAGAGTCAGCCTCGAATGTGCTCCGTTCGAGCATATCATCATCAGTACTGGACTGCTGCTCTGCATATGTACCGCGACTGATAAGTACTTTGCGGCTAGCCAGAGTTTGGTGTCTGCTAGTCACGGTGTTTGTACACAACGATGGGCATGGAACAATGGGTTTTGAGCGGGTGGCCAGCCTAGGCATACGATAAACAGGCAATATTTTCTAGCAAGGTGCGGTAATTGTTAGACTGTTAGAAGTTCTCATGGATGACTCTCTGAGGAGTCACGGTGCTTACCAACTCAGAACTTGAACTGGTCGCACCCGACAGTGCCAGTGTCACTGTCGCTGGTAATCGTGCCAGACTCCCAGGAGCTCTGGCTGCCTCCTTCGCCCTATCTTGTCTTTTCTGGCTGGCTAGGACGCTGGAGCGGTGGTGGAATTTGCATGTTGCGCGATGCCTACTTAGACCTCGACTATTATTGCTGCTGTTTGCGCCCTGCCAGAGGCAGCCTGGAGCGTTGCATACTAATGATAACATCAGGTTAATGAAGAGAAAAAGCACGACACATAGAAACTTTTCGCGCATTCGACTTGACAGCCAGCCGCGTCGTGACTGCGGCACTGCGGCAATGGGCTGGAATTCGAGTCTGACCCGTGACAGGGAATCGGAGTCCAATAGTACTGGATATGACTCTACGCGTGGCGGCCAAGTCCGAATTGCCAGCCTGTGTCACGACTGCGTCACATTGGCACTACTATGATCCATCACTGTTAGGCCGACAGTCCGACTCAGCCTACTCTCGCAGAGTTCCGCGATCAGGAAGTGAGTCATCTAGTACTGTCACCACCGTTGAATTTGATTGATCAGACTACTAGTAGTCGGCACTGGTCGTTCTTCCTCCTTTTCCTTCACGCTGAGTCACGCATGAAACTCACTATCTCGTTCTATTTGGCTCATGTGCAACGTGTGCATTACCGTTTACTTGTCCCATACTACCCGTGCTAAATCTAACGGTCGTTAGTAGTAGGGTTCTGTTACAACAACGTTACATGAGTCCCCTTGCCACCGCGCCCTCTGCCACCTGCATGGCTACAGACGATACCCGGGCCTCACCTGCCCCTGGTGATAGAACACAGGATAGAACACAGGACCGATACAGAAGAGAACTCCGGAAGATGCCGGATTAGATAAGCGGTCTGGACCGCTATGACGACATAGGTCTAGAAGACCTATTTACGATATCAAGATAGAAGGCAAGCCTCATGTTGCCTCGTGTACTGATAGAAGCCATGCCTCATGGACGGTATCTCTGACTCGATAGATAAGCAGATTAGAACCCAGCTTCAAGCTGAGCTTAGACACGATAGAGTAACCTTATATAAGGTCGACGATTAAAGTAGATGTTCCTTACTTTAATCTACTAGGTACTCAGATACTAGAACCTTGTAATCCCCACTTGGTTTCTCCTTTGAACTCGTACCTTCGGAAGCTTGTCTCATCGACCACGAACCTTCCGTCTGTAACCGCTATCATCGCCCCACAAGGCGTACGCAACTTCCGCTCTTCTGTGGAAGCCGACCAACCTCAGCACTTGAACGTCGTCTTCTCGGCCTTGCTGTTGTAGATCCCATCCTAGTTCGCACACGACCTAGTGTCGTAACAAAAGATTAAAGTCTTCATTCGACCGTCACCATCTGTGACGTCCTTGAACGTACCTGCCTCCCACCGGAGCCTGTAGAACCAGAAGATCCCAGATCTCAGATTGCACCGGCCTGACCAGTCGAGGAACCTAAAGAACCGCTGTCACAGTAGAAGACTTCCTGCAGGGAACACTATGAAGAAGGATTAGAACCATCCCCAATATGGCAACATCCACCAGAAACACCTTTGCCGCTGCGCACCTCACCGGAAAGGAGACTCGCCTCTGCTTGCGAGGAAAGAAATGTTTTGTGTGCCATGACATCGGCCACAAAGCCGCGGGCTGTCCTCAATGGACCCGAACCCCACGGAGAAAGATGATCGAAGAAGAACCCCGCTTGCGCACCATCAAGGTGGCCGGGACGATGAATGAACTACGGGTGAAAGCCACCCTGATCTCCAGAAAGAGAACTGCCCCGAGTCCGACTACCATGATTGTAGATTCGGGGGCGTGCGAGTCCTTCGTTCATAAGGACATCCTCACGCAACACAGAATCTCGACGCACCGGCTTGAGCAGCCCCTAATGCTCTCGAACGCCGACGAGTCCAATTTCGGACAAAAACCAATTGAGGAGTATTGCGTCCTCACTTTCCAGATCGACGAACGGGTGATGACCGAAAAGTTTTATCTTGCCGAGCTTGCCCCCAAAGACAAGCTCCTGCTCGGATTACCCTGGCTTCGCAGCCAGAACCCCGCCATCAATTGGATGACCTGCACGGTGACCCTCAAAAGCACCGTAGACTCCCGAAAGAAGGAAAGAGAGATCGATTCGGATCGGAAGAAGAACGGCAAGACGCCACTCTTCCAGAAAGAAGTAGAAAAGAAGAAAAGAAAATCGGTATCCCCGACGAACCCCCGAAACCCCAGAAACGCTAGTGCTTCTAGCAGCCTAGCTCCAAGAAAGATTGCACCGGTCCCAGAGGAACCGCAGTACCCAAATCCCTCCGCGTATGAACCACGGCCCACGAAAACCGTGTTGAAGAAAGAATCGCTGCCAAGAATAGACCTTGCAGCCAAGAATTACGAACAGAAGAACCCGGCCACTGATCCGGAGACAACTCAGAAGAAGACTTCTAGACCGGCTTCGATATTCGACCACGCTTATCCCGAAAAGCCTCCTATGAAGAAGATTGTACCTGCTCTTCAGCAGACGATGATTGAACCGGCTGTTGAGCCGATGAAAACAGATCCCGTACCTGCCCGATATGAATTCTCGGCAGAGCCTGCGTCAGTCCTTGGAAAAGGACGCGCAGTAATGACAGAAGAACCGCCTGTTTCCAAGGCGCGTAGACTGGAACCCGAACCAGCCCAAATACGGATGGAAGATAGATTTGTCTTTTCCGGAGAACCGATATCCGTTCTCGGAAAAGGAAGAGCGGTTCAAACCGCAGAACCACCTGCAGCCAAGAAACTCAGGTTTTATGACAGTCCGGCTGATGATTCCGACATCGCCGATGAACCACCGAATTCACTCAACCTCACCACGACGTCCGGGGAGATCCCCACAGAATATCCCGATGAAGCGATGACCATTGATCGCATTATCACTGATGGACCTAGTTTTGTCCGATCCACGGACCTTGAGAAGGAGGAAGACGATGATGATGAACGTCCGCAGTTCGTGCGGATGGTAGATCTTGAAGGAAACGATCTCGATTACGATGGCCCTGACTCTGGCTTCGACTTCTAGAAGATGAATATAGTCGGTGACTATATGGCTTAGGAAGGGGGTAAAATCCTCAAATTTGCTTTTATTTGTCCCACGACCGACTCGGACCACTTCTGATAACGACTTCGACTTCCTATAGAAGTCCGGAACGACTTTAAACTATCGAACCTCCGGCATGAGGTTAAACTGCACGATGGTCCGCAACGACCTAAAACTATGCACGTCCGTAACTGACGTAAAACTATGAACTGAAGACTACCCTGTCTCAGTAGATCGTCCGAGATGACGTAAAACTATCGGACAAAGGACGAACTCCGGAAAACTCCTGCAAGCTTCGGAACCCCTTATCCACTGATCCCTTCGATAACACCTGCGTAATAAGAATCTCGATCTTAATAACAAAAGGTTGAAGAAGACCCCCGCGTATCCCACGCATAGAACCTTCGATATCTGATGTGAACATCTAACAAAAGATAAGAAGACGATCCTCCGGAACGAGGCTAAACTATCACGAGACGAACTCCACGGAAACTCCTGCAAGCCCATGGAACCCTCTAGAACGACGATCCGATGATAATCAACAAAAGATCGATCAACACCAGAACCATCACGGCAATGACCGCCACCCTCTGATGAAGAACCTTGAAGTATCAACAAAAGGTTATAGAAGATTGTACCTATCACGGCACCTCCCCTCTGATAGCGACGAACCGCACCTCGTGTTCAGATAACGAGAAGATCCTCTGCCTCATGGCATGATAGAAACGATAGACATGATAACGACGAAGATAAGTCTAGATTGAATCGGAGCTTGGATTGATCTGGAAGAAGGTTATAAACCCTCTCGATCCCCGAACATCTCTCCCAAGAAACTCCATCTATTCATGATGAATCCCCTCGACGACAACTCTGTCAGAACTGTACTGAAGGACTCCGACTACGGAAGAGTCATCAGAATGATTGAGAACGGCGCCTTCAACGAAGCCGCGATCCTCACCCCAGCGTACTCCCGAGTCATTGACGATATACTCGGTGAACAAGACGCCAGACTTGCAGCAGGCACATCGCTAGCCGTCTGCATTATACGAACCACGAAGCTACTGGAAGACGTAGCCAATCGTGATGACCTTGATGAAGACGTGTAGAAACTCGCCGTCTTACATCTCCAAAAGCGGATCAGACAATTCGCGCTCCACCTACTCCCGCTTGACTTCGTAGACATTGCCAATAGAGCTGTCAAGAACGTAGAAGGAAGCGATAATGAAGAACCCCGCCCGATACGCCCGCTTAGACGAAAAGCGGCTATCATTGACCGTACCCGCACAACGCCCTGTCGGCGCTGCGGAAGGGAAGGACATCAGTATAGGAAATGTCCAGATTACGTTTGTTGCATCTGCGACGAACTAGGACCAGACCATCTGTCCATCCACTGCCCTCGACTCGACGGACGCATAGTTCTCCAAGAGTTTAGAGATGACGAGAAGTTCTTCGAAGCTCTCGTAGATTGGGAGCACAACCACAAGACACTCGCGGATCTTGAACTTCGGTATCCAGCCGAACTTTCCCCTGTGCCAGAAACTCCCGCCTCCTTTACCCCTTCCACGTCACTCACTCCTTTACCAACGACACCGACGACGGAAGACCCCCGACGAACACCAGTTTAGATTGTACGAAGTCGGTGACTTCGACCGTAGTAGTGGGGTAATGTTACAACAACGTTACATGAGTCCCCTTGCCACCGCGCCCTCTGCCACCTGCACGGCTACAGACGATACCCGGGCCTCACCTGCCCCTGGTGATAGAACACAGGATAGAACACAGGACCGATACAGAAGAGAACTCCGGAAGATGCCGGATTAGATAAGCGGTCTGGACCGCTATGACGACATAGGTCTAGAAGACCTATTTACGATATCAAGATAGAAGGCAAGCCTCGTGTTGCCTCGTGTACTGATAGAAGCCATGCCTCATGGACGGTATCTCTGACTCGATAGATAAGCAGATTAGAACCCAGCTTCAAGCTGAGCTTAGACACGATAGAGTAACCTTATATAAGGTCGACGATTAAAGTAGATGTTCCTTACTTTAATCTACTAGGTACTCAGATACTAGAACCTTGTAATCCCCACTTGGTTTCTCCTTTGAACTCGTACCTTCGGAAGCTTGTCTCATCGACCACGAACCTTCCGTCTGTAACCGCTATCATCGCCCCACAAGGCGTACGCAACTTCCGCTCTTCTGTGGAAGCCGACCAACCTCAGCACTTGAACGTCGTCTTCTCGGCCTTGCTGTTGTAGATCCCATCCTAGTTCGCACACGACCTAGTGTCGTAACAGGTTCGACCTTTCAGTATTGTTGCTGATTCCCGGCGGACCGTCTTCACACATTAGAGAAGCACCACAAGGTTATATTCTTCTGTAAGCTTCGCTAGATTTTTCTTGAAATATGAAATGACACTTTCAACAGTCAGCATCTGGTATATGATCCTTCTTGTAAAGGCGTGACACACTCTTCCATCGGTTGACTGAATCGAGCGCTCCGAGTCCTTTCAACTTAGCCAGCTTCACGATCTTTCAACCTGGCCCTTTGCATCGGAGGCATAAAGGCTAGTCTGCTTAATGCGAGTATGGTAAGTCATATTCTATTACTGGTTTTCAACAACAAATTTGCGGGCCATCTCTTTTCTATCTGTCCATCATATCTCTGACGTGCCCATTGCTCATGGTGATATTACAGCACCAACTCCACAGAACACGCCCTTGACGCACGCTCCAATCGCTGCTGGTCTTTCGCGTCTAACAGTTCCCGACATCTCGGAAGATGATGAACCAGCCAAAGATGAAACTGATGATCCTGCTCAGATAACTGGTGTTCAGGCCACGATATTGGGTCTTGTTCAACGTCGTCTTGCAGATCTTGAGCTCTGGGTATATCGAGAGTCTGCCCATCGACGTGAAGAAGAGTGTAGAGGCCTTGAAAGGGGTTCAGGTCAAGCAAAATGAGCTGCAGGATCAGTACAAGCGCGAATGCCTGGAGCTTGAGAAGAAGGTCCGCCATTATTTTCTTAACTTGTGTTGCTGTCTGATTTTTAAAAAGTTCTTTCTTTCTATCAGTACCTCGGGCTTCAACAACCTCTATATGAGCGGAGAAACGCGATCATCTCGGGTGCTGCTCAAGCTACTGCGGAGGAGATCGAAGCTGGCAGTCAAGCTTCTTTGAAGGATGATCCATTATACCCGCCACTTCCCAATGATGAAGGCGCACCAGCAGCTATCCCAGAGTTTTGGTCTACCGCACTCCGCAATCATGTTGGACTCTCGAAGATCATCACAGAACGAGATGCTGGTGCACTCAAGAACCTCACTGACATTCGGTTATCGTACCTTCCAAGTGACTCGCCAAAACCCGGATTCAAGATCAGCTTTATTTTCAACCCAAACGATTACTTCGAGAATGACGTTCTTGATAAGACTTACCTCTATCAGGAAGAGGTAGGCTTATGATACTGGTGACTTCAAGTTCGTGTACGATCACGCGATCGGCACGGAGATTAAGTGGAAAGAGGACAAAGACTTGACGAAGGAGTTTGAGATCAAAAAACAACAGAACGAGAGTACGACCATTCAAGTTTGTGTTCTGATTGAACACATTTCATCATTTTCTTTAGACACAAACCGCACGCGACTGGTTCGCAAAGCACGCCCAACCGACTCATTTTTCAAAATTTTTCGCCACCTGTGCCACCTGAGGGTGAAGATATGGATGATGAGGACCTCGTTGAACTGGAGGAGAAACTGGAGATGGACTACCAGATTGGCGAGGAGGTTGGGTACCCCCGCAATCATCGAAATATTGCTGACTAATGACAAATGCTCTAGATCATCCTGCGTGCCATTGACTATTTCACTGGCAAAGCCCTTGAAGACGATTTTGACGAGCTGGATGATGAAGATGAGGACGGCCAGTTCGATGACGAGGTATGATGTCACCCATGGACGTCCCCCCCTGGGCTCATCCCTTTCAAGGACTCTGATTCTGAGGTTGACTCGTTGCCAAGACGTCGCGGCCCACTCAAAGGCCGCGGCGGCTCGAGTGCTGGTGCTGTCAACCTCGAAGAGTGCAAACAGCAGCCTTGGGCGAACATGCATCCCATCTCTACGATTTGAGACACCACCTTCTAAAACTTTTTGTCGTTGCATTGTTGGCAATACAATCTCCTCCTGCTTGTTCTTACATGTAAACACACCTTCAAGTTGCTGTACAACTCTCATTTTGTTCTGACGCAGAACTAGTTTTCAGTCGTTGCTCGAATCTTCAAGTTGTCCGAGTCTACTGTACTAGTAGTACTAGCCCTAATTAATCAGGATGTTGTATAAAGGTCTTACTAACGACCGAATACTCTTCAACCTCTACGTATTAAGGGTCACCGCGGTAAGCGCTTGACTTGTATGCGTGAGAATCCACTGGATCACCGAGTGTGAACTAACTTAGTAGGTCCGGGGTTGTAGTACAATGATGATCCGATCGCGTAGTAGTAAGTTCGACCCATTCAAGAATTTAATCTGATACTCGAAGTATCAGATTAAATTCTTCGTCTCCTTGGGCGCTTCGAGGGTATTGCGACGCGCACAAGTCTCGAATTGAGCTTGACTCGGATGACTTGTTCGCAGTAGTCCGTAATTAACTTGAACAGGTGCTGCTGGTAGTTTCGTTTGTCGTTGACATGAGTCCGAAGGCTACCGCATCCGCCACATTTGTTGGCACAGAATATTTCTCGTAGGTAGTATGTACGGGAACAGCAGGTTGACTCGGATGAGGTCTTTGAACATTTCCGAATGACTCGGATGTTAGTCTGTTTCACACATCATTCCTATAACATACACGCATGTCAAATAACTATTCGCTATACTACTTCTGGCGGATACAAGGAATGACTGAAGCGCATGATATACGTCTGGCCAGGTCCGTGACGTGATACCCCAACAAGTATTCACAAGTAACGAATCCTGCCTCATCTTCAGTTCATCAGGACTACAACGATGAAAATCATGATGGCCTCACCTCAATTGTCAAACTCGGGCTTGGAGTCGGGGGCCAGCCCGTCTTTCAGCTCACATTTGAGGACCTTGCCCTCCATCGTGTTGTCATCAGCAGGCGCATCTTTCTCGGACTGACACAAATTGCGCGCAAGATCCTCAGCATGATCAAGTTGCGAATCAGCAGTACAGAAGGCCATGACTTCGCGTTGATATCGTTTCTTTTTCGTCTCCATGTCAGTTCCGGAATCGTTGTCGTTTCTTCGAGCTAAAATATTTTGGAGGAATCTGAGCTCCGCGTCCGTCCGTGCATATTGTATAGCATCCTGCTGGAGAACCAGTTGAGACAACGTGGCATGTTGAACATCTGACTCGAGTTCCCAAGCAGTTGCTAGGGCAAGCACGCGCTGCCATTCGCGCTTAGCTTGCTGCGCGATGATGGCTTGCGTAACAATCTGAATAGAAACAAATCTCAAGCCGTTTTCAAAGGTTTCTTGACTCTCATGCTGGTAGGGTGCTTGTCAATATAAAGAGGCACACCCATATGTTAACACAATACCTCTTGGCTATCATTTCCCAGATCCGAATTCAGGCAAGACTTCTTGAGTTGCGATTTTGCACGCTTCACAGAGTAGGACAGATTCTTTATCACAGGGGGAATGCGCGGAGGCACACGAAGTTCATCGTCTGATGAATTACTGTCGTCGTCGTCGATGGGCGCCCATCAGCGCTCATATGGTTTGTGACTCAGACGTCTACTCTGGGGATATCTGGAAAAATTGGGACTGTGATCAAGACTCTTGCTAGTCGCGGTAGAACTCGGAGGAGGGGTGAGTTGACTGTACATTATACGTGTTATCCCGGAGGCTGCCAACGTGCTCAGACTCGGATGGGGGGGATGATTGAAGCAGCTCCAGCTGGGTTTCAAAGTGTCACTTGGACACGTAATTAGGTACTCTCACGATCCCAGGCTTCTATCCCAATTGAACAACGGCGAACTGACTCTACTGCAGGTGCGAAGGCTACTGGTGCCTGAGGCCTGAGGTACAGCCAACTTGGATTGGTCTTGTGGCCTTGTTGTCGCCTTGATGTCGGGCAGCTGAGTCACTTGACCCGTCGTCTAGACCTCGGAGTCAGTGGGGAATTGGTATTGGGATCCAGACCGACTCGATAGATGATTGATTGTTCCAACTCGGTTCCAATCGATGCGTACGTGACCCATTTCCATGCCGTGGTTTGCTAATGTGTACTATAGTGGCACCCTAATTTCAATGCCATTGCCGTGGTCTGTGCACCCCCTAGTAGTGTTGTCACTACTAGTTGCATAAAGAAAATTGTTCGATGAAACAGCCTCGTTCCGAGTCGGTTATCATAGTAGCGGCAATCTCGCACATTTATTCGCCCAGAGTCCGATGCAGCCGCTACTGCCTTCGTCATTCAACAATGACCATAATGACTCGAATGACTCGGACGCTTCTTTCAGGTTGTCTCAGAGCCAGATGAACTTGTTGCAGCAACAGCGGGGCACTCACTGGCCCGGGAGTCCCTGGTTGCCATATCACAACCCTGACACTCATACTTTCCCTGGCACACAGCTTGACTTGCGCCTAGGACTCGCCGATCCCAACAGTTTTTATGCAGACTCATCCACATCTTCTCGAGAGCCTGAGCTTTTCACATCACCCTTAGGCGCGGGAATGCCAGGTTCACAGACCTTTGGTGGGCCGCATTGTCGTATCACACTAGCTTTTTGTCACTGATCGGCCTCAGAACTACCTACAACTAACAGTTTCCGAGTCAGCGTGGACGGTCAGAGTCAACCGTTGCAGCGACAGCGGGGCGCTCAGACTCCTGATGATTGGGAGACCCTGGTCTGCTCGCCCAGTACCTGGTCCGACTTGCCACTCGATCCTGGCATTCATACTTTCCCTGGTACACAGCACTTAGCACTCGAAGATCCCAACAGTTTTTACGCAAATTTATACTTATCTCCTCGAGAGCCTGAGCCTTTTGCACCCCACGGGGACTCGGTCACCCAGCAGGTGGTCTCAGGCCCAGGCATGTCAAGTTCGGAGATGGTTGGTAAGCATTGTCGATTCACACTAAATTCTGTCGCTGACTCAGAACCACCTGCAGCTGACAGTTTCACTGGCGTTGACATCAACGTAAAACTATCAGCCCCTCGGCTCAACGCCAGCTTGCCGTTACATCGATTTCATCCATATCTTAAACCTGGCAGCAATGCGCAGCACCATGATACGGCTGGTGCTAATCAAACTAGTCGCAATCCAATACCTTCGGACTTGAACTTGAGCATGGCTGGTCCGAGTCATAGGGGAATAGCAACGCCTCTGCCTGTGCCTCTGCCTGTGCCTGTGCCTCCGCCCCTGCCTTCTCGGTTGGGTATGGGATCCCTAGGGATACTATTACTGAGAACCCGCGAGCATTTCACGTGTGAAATGCTCAATCGCCATGATGGCTTTCTCATGAAGGGGGAAATCTTGAAAAGCCTGGCGCGCTGCAGTTTAGAGACAACGTTCGGACGAAACAATTGTAAGTGTCCAGAATTACTCAAGATCAAGTGCTGACGATTGAAACAGTTGATCTTATCGAGTGGGCCAGCGGCCCCAGCGGAACCGCCGAGGTGGATAAAATTATACAAACGCAGAGGACTATGCGGGATGAAATTAGAGATTGTTTGGGGGCGTGCTGCGAATCCTTATACGGCATCTGGGACGCCTTTAGCGCGAGGTCCGAAGAAGATTTCATAGCCTTTATCACAGACCTCCTTACAGACGAGAAGTTTCTTAACGGGTCTATTATGGTAAGTCACTAAATACAGGCTTCCGCGTCAAATTCGTTCTAATTCTCGTGGTGCTTGTTTCAGGTTGAAGGGGTTGCACGCAACATCCCTTTTGGACATGTTGCTATGTGTACCTCCCTCAAGCAATTGTTGTATTCTGGACTCCGTGTTGAACAGTACATCAGCCCCGAACTGAACCTTGAGCCACTCCTGACGTTCGTTGGTTTGGTGATCGCATGGGTGTTGTCCCAGCACAAGAGTGGAACTTTTATTAAACGTGGTTTCATCATCACTTCTGACAGGGTCACCTTGCACGAAAAGCTACGGAAAATTTTCCAAAAGTTGACACGGGCCGAGTTGAGGGCGTTGACCATCCATATATTTACACAAAGGGGTGTACCGCCAAATATCTAGTCATTGAATACATCAAAAATGTAGTATATCACGAGAGTTCAATCGAAACTAGGTGAAATGTTTTCTTTGTTCTCGTCACCAAACTGGACTCGTGCCTTCTTCTTCCCTTTGGCCTTGCTTCTCCCCTTCAAATGTTCCGACTTCATGTGAGCTTTGGAAACATACGTCTGGAAAGTATATGTGGCGCCTGCTGGCATACCGACATTCTCGTAGAATACGATATCAAAGTGAGCTGCAGTGGACAAATAAAATATACCGTGATCTTTCATTGTCCCGATATATTCAGGAAAATTGAGGGCAGGGTAGCGAGAATGGACATCCGCAAGGACGTCCTCGATAGATTGGGATTCGTCCCCATCTGACTCTTCGTCACTTTCCATATAAAGAGCGTATGTCCTCTTCAATGGCCGAGGAGGCAGGATGGCACCATCTCCTTGTCGTCTGGCAAGTGCTCCATCAGGGATCGCCATGTCATTAGCGGCGGGGGCGAGATGAATGTGGTTGTGGATAACAGGTGAGATGAGTTCGGTGGGCACCCTTTGGAGCGACAAGGTAGATCGCTCCTTACGCGTCTTGAGAATTTCGTCAAAATGGAGGGTCTTGGGCAGAGTGACGCACGCATTGTCAGGATCGTGAGTGTCGTGCTAGTAATTTACGGGCACCGTCCTGATTAGTAAACTTGCAGATAACAAATGATGCACATACCAAATACTTAGCCCATTCTTGCAAGTCTTGTGTGCACAGCGGATAATGCGGAGTAGTTGGCTGCGCCGCATCAATCCAACAGAAGGTGTTACCTCCCCTATGCTCGGGGCAGAGGAGCTTACTCTTCACATTCTTCAACTCTTTTGTGTACGCTAAAGGTGATGGTAGGCTCTCACCTGCAGATGACTCGAATGTGGCTGACTTTCGTTTCGTTCGGTGTTCTTTTAGCGCCAGCACCTGCCAAGAAGTCAGTTAACATGTTCCATACTAGTAGACCACTCACAATGATCAAAACTCATACCGTATTGAGGATATCAATCACAACTTTCTTGTTCCCCCTCCCAGAGCTCTGCTCGGCCCTAGCAGCTTTAAAAGCGCTATCAATATCATCCGGAGTCAAAAGGCGGTGGGGTGGGTCAGAGCGCCGGGCAGTAGACAACCGCCAGCCTAAGTGCTGATACGTCTTCGGGACGTCCATCGTAGCTTTCACAGAATCGAAGATGTCGATCCGAAAATCTGATTCAGAGAATAACCTGTCCACGTATGTGGTACATCGGCTGTTATCTGTGGTGTGTAACGGAACTCTGAATTCAACTAGTAGTACAACTCCATCGTGAGCATCTCGCAATGACATCACTCGCACAGGCTAATAAGCATTTGACTTACTTTTTTCGAGTTCTGAGTCAGCCTTGTCATGGTTGTACCGTTGAGACGGTTCTATTGGCTGGTCGTCCATCTCCGGGCCTTTGTAAAAATTCTGAACCGCGCGCATACATTTCATCGCTTCGTTATCGACATCAGGCAGTTCTTTACGGACACCGAGTAGATAAGCGGCAGTTTGAGCACGAGTGCGCTGGCGACCCGACCCAGGAGAATGAACAGTATTGTTAACTCGGACATTCTGGGAGAGTGTTACAATGACATTTAGAGAGGCCCCTATACTCATTTTCCTTTCGCTTCTTAAACGGGCCGTCCGTACCACGCTTATCTCTTATCATGCCTATCTCTTATCTTGCCAAGCGGGCTGTCCGCCTCTTCTTTGCTTTTATCTTGATAACACATTTACAAGCTCCGCTTGAACACTGGTATATAAACCTACCTACCCATGGTTGTATTCTTTACTTTAATCTACTGGGTTTTACCTGGAACATTGTCCTTCAGCAAGGTCTCCAACCTTGCTGCCTAAGAACCACTATTCTAAGGGAGTCAGCGACACTCGCCTTAGCCAGAAACACTTGATCTCTCAATCGAGAGCAGACTTACGTCTATCTGGCATCCTGCCAATTGTCTACTCAGACAGAGATAGCTCGACTCATCCCAGTCGTAACAGAGAGAATGGTTCGACAATGAAGGCTACTAGGAGAGTCACTAGGACTCAGTCTGAGAACGCGGCTAGGGATCAGCAGGGGTATGGGCAACTTCTGGGGGTCGGGGGTAAGGGTACTTGAGGGTAGGGGTATGGGTTTGGATCTGGAGACCCCTGTACCCCCGGACAATTGGTAGTACCCCTGGGCCTAGGGATAATATATCCCCAAATTGATTATCATAGGAGTGATGGATAAGTATAAAATTTTGAAGTTATCAACAGTATAATGGTTATTGGGCTTATTGTGATCTTATATTGTGAGTTGGCTATTATTTGAGTAAGATATAAGTAAAATATAATCAAAGGAAACATTTAAGTTAGTTTAGATGGTTCATAATGTACAAGAGTTACTTGCCCATGGTTTGAGTCTCATCTACATACTTGGCTAGGACTAAAGAGGCATAAATTAAAGTCAGCCTACTATGTCTCTTCTAGCCAAGATGGTGACAATACCCCTGTACCCTTGTGATACCCTTGTACCCTTATAATACCCCTGGGTTACCCTTACCCTTGGTCTGAGGGGTAAGACCCTCCAGGGGTAGGGGTGTGGGTTGGGCTCATGATACCCAGGGGTTTACCCCTGGTGATCCCTAAACGCGGCTAGACATGCCAATAGCGAGTAAATAGAACGTCAAAATCATATTCAATTCATGTGACTTTTATCACACCCATATGACAGACTGGAGCCCCAGGGGTAGTGACTACTTCTCTGAGGCACGGACTGGGTTTAAAAACGGACTTGAACGTTGTCACTCACTGGTTAGACTTTATTCGGTTCCTGCCTGGCACAGTACTGCAATCCCAGCGGTACCGCCGGCAATATGGGATTACAGGAACCGAGTAAGGTGCTTTAGGAAGCGAAAAAGGTTAAACGAGCGACCGAACAAACATCTTCGTCGTTTCTGCATGGTGATCCCTTTAATTAAGGCATTCAAATTGTTATAACTTAGACGACCTTGTAGGTTTTTTTAGCCCCTCGTCGACCCTTTCCCGGTTCGCACCCATCCCCTTCTCCCTGTTCTTATATATATTTCATCCCTGGTATGTCTGCACCTGGAAATCAGCCGGGTGTCCCTCCAGATAGCTCCTTGTGTGTCCCAACTTCTCCACATGCAAGGGCAAAGCGAAGAATTGCGAACTTGATGGACGAGGTTGAAATTTTAAAGCAGGACAAGGTGACAAAACATAGGTCTGCGATTCTTCAACTCTCAGGGCGCTATTGATTTCTCGTTGTACTAGGAAGACAACATATTATATTTCTCAGGGACGAGCAATCCGTCGCATGGTTGTCTTGTACGCATCCATAGACGACCTAATCGCCGAAAACGACCGACGTTGTGAAGGCGACGACTCCAGCAGCTTAGAGTAAGTAGCCATCTACATATCATTATGATCTACTTAGCGAAATGCACAGACATGATCGACTTCAGCGTGGTTACATAGAACTCACCAAGGCATTGCCATGGATTCACGAGAAGCTATCAGACCTTGGCCACGATGATTCAGAAGACATGCGCAGAAAGGTTCTGTACCCACCTATTTATCGTCACACTTCTTCCTCATATGCATGTAGCTCAAGCGGGGAGCGGACTCAGCCCGCGGCGATGACACGGGCACTCTTAAAGAGCTCGTGGCTTCGTGGGTTAATGTCGAGTATCATCCCACTCCACTCATCAAGACCAACGACAAGCATTATCGAGGTTTCGCGAACAATGCCTGCGGTAAACTGCTTTGCCCGGCGGAATGGTCTTGGGAGGATTTAGTGTGAGTGACAATCCTGTCTTACGTATTCACATGTCCTTGATATCTGAACCAGCATCCGAGCTGGCATTTGTGACCGCACCACCGCTTTCATCGTTTCCGAGAATTCGTGGCCTCTCTTTATGTATCAAAATTATGAAGCTGATTCCGATGATTTGGAGCGCAATCTCATGAAGTCGAAGCTGTTAGTTATGGTGAGCCGTCTTATTTTCTGACTGATTCATATCTCATCGCACCACAGGGATTCAAGGCCATATTCACCTCTCCGTCCTCCGCCGATGAAGCGGATGGTGACAGCGACGGCGCTGATATCATCGAGAATAACCACCGCGCTCGTAGACAATTAGATCAAGCTAAGGTGAAGACATGCGTCGCCTCTATCATAGGTATGAGGAAGGTGACTCCTCGCGCCATCGCATACACAGCTTGCCAGGTAAGTATCAATGCTTACCTCTTTAACTGTGAAATTGACTTTGACTTTTTCAGATCCGATTCGCTCTTTCCAACATTACCTCGTGGCGCACAGTGGACGGAGATTTCGACTATGAGATATTCTGGAACAACATTGTGGACTTCTTTGAAAATGCACCGGGTCCAGCTGCGCGAGCCAGGCTGAGTGAACTTCTTGAGTGGTGGACCAGGTGAGTATTTGACCGTCACATTGATGACCAGCTGAGACCACTACCTCCTTGTGCAGAAAAGTTTTCGGGAAAAACCACCGGCAGGACTTAACGTCAGAGGTTATTTCCCGGATGTCTGTCAGTACTCTTGCTGCCCAACAACAGGAGAAAGAGGACAACGAATTTAACTCTGACTAGGTTGCTTGTCACTATTTACTTTGTCCGTTTCTCTTTACATTCAATAATTTCTATTGTATCAGTACTTCCTGTCCTCCTGCCACTAATATGATTGTCCTGTTAATGTTATTTGTTGCGCCCATATCTGATCGCTTACTACCAAAACATGCTTATGTTCTGAAATATGGTTCAGTGCGATATTATTTGTCAAATGCCATAATATTGTTGTTGTTGTTGGACTACGAAGCCGAGACGTCCGAGACGAGAGAAGCCGAAGGATCCGAGATAAGGATGTCCAGGAGGTGATAGGTACGAGCTCAAGCCAAAATGGACATAGGCGAGCGGTGGAGTGACATCGGCTCGCATCCTAGATTATTTTCAGTCTCTCATTCATATATTCAAGTTCCTGACACACTTACTATAAGACCAGTACCAGTAGCGCAGGTGCATCTCAGTTTCGTTCAAGACACTGAGATGTACGTTCTAAAAGTCACCTAGAGTTGTTAACACGTCTAACGTTAGCTGTAGCTTTCTCGTTCTAGGTAGACGCACCGTTTGTAATAGAGTTTCGTTCAAGACACTGAGATCTTTCTCGTTCTAGACTCCTCGTTAATCTCGCGCTCGTTATAAACGCCTTTAGTTGTATGGCAATATACTGTTTGTATGTGACGAGGCACAACAGGGTTCAAGATTGGCGATTTTCAAAACTACATTCATGTTGTGGACGACTGGGATTATCAAACAAAATCGGCGATTTTCAAAACTACCTTCATGTTGTGGACGACTGGGATTATCAAACAAAATCGGCGATTTTCAAAACTACCTTCATGTTGTGAATGACTGATATCATCAAAAGAAATGTGTGCTACTCCTCGTTAGTTCCGCTCAAGACTCATTCGATAGCTTTTCATATACGGGATGAGGATTGTCAGTATCCATGAGATATGGCCATGCCCTGGTGGACTCTGCATTACCTAGTGTTCGCGCTAACAAGTAATGCCTCCTGTAATGCGCGATAACACGCGATGCTACTGATGCATGGAGTAATATGCGATGTGCTCGTTGAATACTCTGTCATGATCGTTTGTTTGTAACTCAGCATCCATTAAATAGTAATAATTACTCTAACCTGCTATGAACTCTCGAGTCAAGGTACTGCACCGCAAAAACAGAGCGCCTGTACAACACTACGACCTCTTTGGGACATGTCACGAAGGCATACAATCATCGAGTGATGGGACACTTACGGAAGGTCGCGCGACGATTCGAAGCAAGGTATAAATTAGTGCTCGCTTGCTTTGAAGTATTTGTGAGGTAGCCAAGCAGCCTACAGGATTTTTGCAAATTTTCAGTTTTGTCGGCCAAAAGAGTTTAAAATGTGGAGATGCCAATTATTGCGTGGATTGCAATTTGGCACTACCATTACGAATGCTTACACCGCTACACCAAGTGTCGAACCATTTCTCAAATATTGTCATTACCGCTTCCTTGACGATTTGTTATGTGCATTATCAAAAGTCGGGAGTGAACAGGCGACGATGGTCCTGAAAACTTGGTTTATTTTTTGGACGACTGGTTATGTCAAAAGAACCTTCCAGCACTGCTCCTCGATTTCCCAATAGACTTCTTCGATAAATTTCCATGTGTATGATCAAAATTTGTAAGTGAACAGGTCATGGTGGTCCCGCAGCAATGGAGCAAAATAGCTTCAGCATGCTGGATTGTCATATTCTCCAGCTCGGATGGTACCAGTGTGGGAAATGCTCTCTTAGTTACTTTCGGAATAATACGACGTAGATGCCAAAGATTGGCAGAAATTATCATTTAGTACGCTACAGTGTATATTTACAGTGCTATACCGAGTTTCGAATCATTTGCAAACACTGTCGCTACCGGCAAGTCATCGATGGATCAGCAAAGACGTCCATGAAGAAGCTATATGTAATCTGACATATTTTGGAACAGTTTCTGCGCTCCAGATAATGAACTGTTCTGTGCGGCGGTCGACGGATAAAAGTGTTATATGTGTAACTCTGGTGTCGGCGTTTTTTTTGCAACACGGGCTCGTAATTTTTGTCCTAGAGCAAACGACATGCACAAGATGGTCATCTTCAGCTGGCAAAAAATATATCCCAGAAGCCCAAATGATACAAATCGGCACTATTAGTACCATCACCAAAGTGTCTTTCGCTCCCGCACATTGCAACCTCCCTCATCATCCCTCTCGGGCTGGATCCATATTTAACTTTATGAATGTACGCTCGTTTTATTTCTCTTCGATCCATCCAATTGAAGATTGGTAGGAAGCAAAGTCAGTGTTTCCTCGACATTACCATACATTCCCATGTGAAAGCCGTCAGCACATTTACGCAGATTGTTGTGATGTTTGACATTATATTGCCTTATATATCATTCTCATCTGTTCACTGGTTCACTGATGAAAGTTCGCGTATGTCCACAACATTCCACGCGCGTCGCGTCGCTCATTATGTTCATTCTAAAAGTTTGCGCTCTCCACATGTCGCGTCGCCCGCCCATGGTTCCGATTTCCAGATATGGATGGCTATTCCGTGTCTTGGCCACAATGTTCATCGAGTCCACTACGCCCTATTGCCCAACGTGCGTGATTTGGTAAGCAGCCCAAATCGGTGTTCCCTATAAATTGCTGACCTTTGCAATTGCTGGTCTCTTTTCTTCCTCCGTCAGCTCACAATCTACAAAGTCCACCACCTCATGCTGTTTTGTTTTTGCTGGTGTTACGACTCTCACGCTTCGTTTCTTCGTTTCTCCTCTCAACGTCTTTATGTGCTACTTGAGCGTCCCGCCTGCAGATGATGGCCTTGGCGACTTGTGGCTCCTTAGACGTTGAGACTCCCTTCCTATTTTTATCTGACTTTTAACTTCCTTTAATTCTGTTCATATATATATATATACATCTCGAAGACGGATGGTCTGCCCGGTGCACCTCCAGTAGACCTCACGCAGTATCACCAGCCGACCGGCATGTACTTTGCGAACGTGTGAGTTCATTCATCTTTACTCGAGAGTCACTTCACTTTTGCAGTCCGCAGGCCCACAAATACTTCAAACCGATGCGCGCCAGGGTCCTCTCCCGTGCGCCCCTTCCTTTTCCCTGTCCTATCTGATTAATCTGCGGAGCTCCCACAGACCGCGACCTCATCACGGTCGACGAAACGCCCTCCACACATGAGGCATCCAAGCTCGCCATGTATGTCCTTTTGCAGAACCACTAGCTCGACATGGTCTTCCGCTTCAAGCTCATGGATATTGACTTGTCCTCCGAATTGCCGTTTCTCAAGAAACCTTGGACGCTTGGTGAGCTCAAGGCAATCATCGGTCGCTGGCAGTCGATGATTGTTCTGCAATGCGTGAGTTCAGCCTAATATCAGGCCAAAGGTGGCATACTGATTTTTCATTTTGCTTGAAGCGATTCCAAGGTTTTCATTGAGAATCATGGCCATGCGTGGTCGGTGTCACACTTTGGGAGCGACTCGGCGCAGTGGCGCGCAATCTCCGCCAAGATGCTCGCTATCTTTCAGATCATGCAGACGGGGACACTATACGTGTACCAGGGACAGGAACCTGGCTGCCATTATAATGAGATAGAGGGTGGTATTCGATTTTCTCATTAGCTGGTCACAGATTGGTTCAGAAACTCGTCACAATTATGTACCCTACCTTCGCAAACAACATAAAACAATTTGTCAGCATTTTCCTAATCAGGAAATACTAGGTTTTTAAGTTTTCCTGATCCAAGGAGCTGAACCGTGACTGCTTCAGGTTTCTTAGAGCGTTGATAAAATTGTGGTTATGTGTAGAGTAGAATAGACTTTAGATTAGAATATTTAGTTTTCAGACTGAATTCTTTGTAACTACGTACAATATATATACTATTAAACGGTTAATACTATGCGTCCGATCCGAAACTTATATGAAGATTACTAATCGACACCGCTCCGGCTATTCCCGGGTAAGTCGGTGTTCCCTACATTACTCATTCCTGTACATATTACTAAGCTTTCTGTTCTTGTGCTCGTACCTCCACCATATGCTCCTAAGTCCAACAAAAATGACAGAAATAGAAATCCCAAGGTATGTGGGGTACCTGCTGTTGAGCAATGCTCTGAAACATCCAGCAGCATGGCCATGAAGATGCTTCACATGGCTCACTCCATGTGGGAAGGCACGCCGTACACAATTTGCAGCATAATTGCTGCCCGGGACGTCAGCGACCCCAAGGTCATCACGTATGGGGACTTCCTGTACTAAATCTTTACTAGCAGCTGACTTAAGCCACAGGGTGAATGATGTGCAGACTGGTTTTGAACCTGCCATTCAAGCTACGCTGGAAAGGGCATTGAACCAAACTCGTTTACAAAGTGCTGGTGGCCACGGTGAGCAGTGGAAGGCGGTGTGGTCACAGCGGTAAACTAAAGCATTGCAGATGTCCTCGGCTCCCTTGGTCACACGGGCGTCCAAGAGCTACGTTCTCACTCAGAAGATCTGGACGATGTCGTAGTCGGGGACGAAGAGGAAGATGCTGGCGTAGCTCAGCTTATCGAAGAGGCCGCCAGGCATGATAGCGATGTAAGGGTCTTGTTGGAAGATATGGAGTTGGAGAATGGCCTGAGTACCCCATCAAACACGTATCCCGGGATTGGAGAGGAGGATCACTCTACTAGCCCAGTAGCTCAAGCAGTGGGTTTACTGGAGGTGGATTCTGAGGCTTTAGTACCCCAGTCACCGGTCCTTGCCCGCCTCCGCCCTCGGAAGGTTACCCCAGCTCCACCTCTAGCCCCTGCCAAAAAAGATGGGCAAGATACGCAGCCAGCCAGTTCCTTATTTCAATTTCCAGAGAAGTCGTCAATTGCTCCAGCTTCTGATGCAAAGCTGAAAAAATTTGGGATCGACCTGCTATCCACGGCTGGAAGGACCAGGGTATGGTCTGGGATAACCGGCGAGTGCGTAATCTCACTGTAGTCTTGTGCTGAGCCCGAGCCTGACATTTGGAGTAGGAGACTTACAAATACTCAGTCCCTCACTTTGGAGGGCGATCCTGATGCCCCTGCTGCCCTCAATAACTTAGAATACAGCAGCCTTCTGGAGACTGTTGGCTGTGGGTACATGCCGGACTATGAAGTTATTGTCTGCAAGTCAATGAAGGATGGGCGTAGATGTGGATATGCAGTTCCTCTGGAAAATATTATGTCCCACTGCTTTTCTTTAAGTCCTCTTGCTGAGTCCAGCCCTCGGTGGTCTCATGGGATACGATTCTGCAAAATCAAACTTAAGAGAGGTGCTGGAATTCCCAGTGCGGAGCAATGCAAATTTATGCAAGACATCATCGCTTGTTATCCGAACATTGTGGCCACGTTTGGCGAACTTCGCGACATCCGACCCCTGCCAAATCAGTCTGGACCCATCAGACACATCCGCCCCTCTGTTGATGGCCGCATCTGCAACAGGTGTGACTTCGCTTTGCCTGAAGACGCTAGTACCGAACGCTTCAATACTCATCGGGCATTGCATGACAATAATAAAGCCCGGAGGAAGAAGGAGGATACTATCAAGGACTCCTTCGGAAAGAAAACCCAGGTTCAATGCTTTGAATATGATCCGACCAGGAGATGGATCGCTATGCGTCTTCTCAACTCCTGCTCCCCCGAGACGCCTCATAATCCTCTTGGAAGATTTGGTGGTACGCTTCTGGCACGCACGCTGGCAAAGCATTCCACTGCCCTTTTGACCATGCAACTAAACAAGACGGATCTTTTACCCTTTTTTGCTCAAATTGGAGCAGCACGTCATATACAGCCGTATAATGCGGCAGCGCTAGTCGATTTGGTAGCATTGCCGGAGAGGGATGATAAGTTGCTCAGGAGCCTGCAGCGTGCAGCTACCAAGCACTTTCAAGATTTATGCGAGTCTGTAAATGAGGCTAATGTGGTGGTGAGGCAGCTTTTAGTGGCTACAAACTTAAAGATGTGCGTAATTCTAGTATCTAATCAAGCTTTATGAATTAATGACTCTGCAGGGGGGGATCCGAGAAGTTCAGCGCTCCCCTTACAAAGACAGCCCGAGCATCGTATGCCCTAGAAGAAGTCAGGCTGCTGTGTCTGGTCCTGCGGTGTGTTTCACGTGGGACCTATACCCTGGGGACCTCTTCTCCACCCTCATCCTCTTCCCAACCATCCGATGGACTATATCGCCTATCATTATCAAAGGAGCAACTCTGTGCGACCCAGTCCCTTCTCCAACTGCTGCCAGATACCAGTTACAGCGACCTGAAGTTAATAGACAGCATCCAGACGACTCTTAGCTCTATCTACATGCCCCAAAATACCCTCGATATGTTTAACGACAACTACGTCAATCCTGTCATTGCTTACATCTGCCTCCGATCAGTTCATAGGGATGGGCACTTTGAATCACCCAAACTGCTCTCAACTCACTACGTCAAGACTCAATTTGGCATTCGACTTCACGTTTTGACGTTTATTCGGACCCAATATAAAATTTACATGAGCCACCGGCCTACAGCCCCCCAGGAGATGAGAGCGAAGCATAGCAAGCAGGGAATGACTGTGTTGGACTCAGATGAGGAAGATGAGCGGACGGGAGCAGAATCTCGAGAACTGCCTATCAAAACTATTTTAAAGGAAGGTCTGTTGGACGAAGGTGGGGACTTCATGGAGTAAGTACCTGACACGCAGTAGGCACCTGAACTAACTCTTCCTCTCAGTTATGTAGAAAAGATCATTTCCCGATGGCTTACACCCAAAAAAATTGCACCCTTTGCCGTCCTCAAGGAATGGATTCATGTAGTGAGCAACCTTGCACGCAACATGCCTGCACCTGCCATTGTAGTTTGGAATGATGCTGGGGATAAGGTGCAGCTACATGGACACCTTATTGACATTGCAGACTACCGAACAAAACTCAGCAATACCCTAAACGATGCCATTAGCCTCATGGACAACAAAGTACTCCGCAGCATTGTTCTACCTTCTGCTGCTCTAGAACTTCCTGAACAAGACGACTATGACCAGACAACTCGTGGCCATGGTTTATTTTCATTCTCCCTAGGCGATATCCAGAAGCCAGAGCATCCTGCTTCATTTTTCTTAGAAGCTTTATGTGCTCAGGGCACGCTGTGCCAGACCTCTCAAGGCGGTGATATTTCATGGGACCACGATGAAGTTCTAAAATGGCTGGCCAACGTCGAAGGCATGCTATCGCATATCTACATTCTCCTACACATGCTTGCTCCGCCTGGTAGGGGATCAGAGGAAGTGCTTTGGCAGTATGCAAACTCCGTTGAGACTCGCCGACACTTATTCCGATCTAAGGCCCTCAATACCCTGCTCATGATTGGAAACTACGACAAGGGATCAGCTACAACAGGGCTGCATAAATGCATCGTTCGTGTCATACAGGGTGACGTGGCAGTATTACTATCAACCTTCCTGCGAGTTGTAAGGCCTGTCGAACTACTGCTCGCCCTGACCTTTTTTGGGGGGTCTGTAGCGGAAAAGGAAGCAGAGATCATGCACATCTACCGGACTCGCCTGTTTGCATCCTTCGGAAAGCTCTGGGATCCACAAGATCTCTCCCGTATCATTCAAGACTGGTATGCTGACCGACTTGGAATATCTTCAATGGGCTTGGCCTTGCATAGGCATTTTGCACAGGCCCTTCAGCGACGCCTTTACTCCAAAGCTGAAGTGGACCCACACACTCGGCTGCTCTCCGAAACTGCGAATCTAGCATTGGGCCATGGGCAAGAAGCAGGGGAGATGAACTATGCGCGTGAAGACAGTGATGTGTTGACAATGACTCAACAGGAGCGTTTCGAGAGGGTTGGGAGAGATTGGATAGCATTTCTAGGGTTCGAAGTGCCTGAGACTTCTGGAGGCCTTTGAATAGCACGAAACTAACTCAGTTTTCACGTATTTATGTGTTAGTGACTTGTTTAGCACAAAGCAATCATATATTTACTAAGAATTGCCGCCTTGACATTGATGAAGAGATGGTACTACCAAATCTGCGGTAATTAAGAATGATCACAAGGACGACTACCACATTGATGACTTGGATATACACGTCATTGATCTTTGGTCATAATCTTAGAGAAGGGCAGTAAACTCTGAGTTTAGGCCTGGCTACTAGAGTCGACTGCACTGTCACTGTTTTCCATAGAGATGAAAAGGAAGTTACATTGGTAGACCTAGAATACAGCATCTCTTATTGTACTAATTTACCACAGAAAACATCTGAAGGTGAGTGGAGCGCTCCTCCTTACTAGGATGTAGCAACCATTATGGACCCAACAAAAAATCACTTTCACTGTGGTTGTCAGAAGGGAAACTGTCCGAGCCTGCTATATCATATGCATCGCAACCCCAGTAATGGAATGAATACGTAGACAAGTCACTTTTTCGTGACCTCAAGACCCGAACTGCAACAACAGTCAGTACGTTGGACTCATACATTCCCTATAATAAAAGGTTCGCACCACTTTCAGCCTCAGACGTTACAAGGATCAATCATCTGGAAGACCTCAGAGAATCGAGCTCACCTCCATTCGCGGAGATGTCTCACATAACTGCTTGTGGTAAAAACCATTACTTTGAGAATGATTCGTAACTATTCGCGTCATTCTTCTGCAGCATATTAACACAACGCTCGCAGACCGGACCTCTACAAGAATGGCGGCCTCATTTCTGTCACCTCCCGCATTCTTATCGTTGACATGATGCAATCCGACACGGACGACCGGATTCTCGCAGAACTGCAGCCAAGATTTATTGTGATGTTTGAACCCAACCTGGATTTCGTGAGGCGCATCGAGGTTAGTCTTTCATCTGAGAGATATTGACATCCTCGAGTTTGATGCGGCAACTTAATAGGTGTACAGAAACTCTAACCTTGGTATGGGCGTCCGTGTGTATTTCATGGTCTACCAACTCTGTTGCGAGGAGCACAAGTACCTTGCTGGACTGAGGCGCGAGAAGGAATCTTTCGAGAAGCTGGTCAAGGAACGTGGAGTACGTCGTTTGGTTTTTCACTATCTTACGCGTGCTGCGAGTCGTTCATTACTATGTCTAGTCTATGCTCCTGCCGATCTTCGAGGACAAACATGCTGGTAAAAGCGATGCAGTCATTAAAATGATCAGTACCCGTCTCGCAGGCGGAAGGAAGGGGCTGAGTACTGTGCCATCGCAGGTAATCATCGACATGCGTGAATTCCGTTCCACACTACCTTCGCTTCTTCACGCATCGAGTCTGGCCTGCTCGTTATTCCGGCGACGCTGACTGTCGGGGATTACATCCTCACGCCGGATATTTGCGTCGAGAATGGTTTCTTGGATCAGCTTCGTGATATGATTTCAGATAGCAACCCTATGGTAATCTTACATCCTTCTATCTCACAGAGTAGGCTTCATATTTGCATTTAGGTCGTGGCAAATACAGCTGCAGCGCTCACAGACATCCACATCTCAGCAACCTCCTACCAACCACCTGACTCTACTTCCGACCCCGCTGTATTCTCCATCACCTCCGCTATCCTGAACAAACTACTCATCGCCCTCAACAAGTGTTCAGAATGGGGTCGAGTCACAATTCTGAACGCTCCGGCATGGTACGACGCGTCAGACGATAAAGAGAATGAGCACATCTGCGAGCGCGTCGTACCTCAATTCCAGCATTTTTCTTGCCACAGTGAAGGTACACGATGTCGCCCATCCGACCCTTGTCATGACTTGACCTTCACATCTCAAGGTCATCATGATCCACATACGTAATGTTCGACGAGACGATATCGTTAATCAGTCGATCCGCAAAATGGCACCACTATCGGTCACCCTGCTATCGTCCCCGCCAGAAGTACAAGGGTTGCGCTGCGCAATATTAACCTTTTCCTTCAAAACCGATCCAACCTCCTTTTGAACGAAATGAGGGTATTCCTCTGTAAATATGTAAATACAATGACCCATTATATGTCAAGATCGAGAAGCTTGATATCATGGTCCGATTGGCCAATGGTAGCAACGTGGATGCTTGAGCGAGCTGAAAGAGTGAGTCACACCGATTTCTGTGGTTTGCATCACTGACCGTGCATGTCAGATACTCGTCAGAGGTTGACGTTGACTTTGTCCAGAAGAGCATCAAATCCATCGGCCAAACAGCGATTTTAATTGAGAGCGCAGCGGAATGTTGTGTGAACGTACTGTTAGAGCTCATCAATACTCGCGTCAGCTATGTGGGTCCAAGAAGCTGTGATTGTCAGGAAGGTGCGCGCAGTGATATCTGGCTTCTTGTCACCTTTATAATGATCTCCCCTTCTAGGGTATCTTCAGGAAGTACTCCTCTACATATGAAGGTGTAATCCCTACACTCTGCGCTAATTTGGAAGAGCCGGATGAGACAGAAGCGAAAACATCCTTGATTTGGATTATCGGCGAGTATGCCGACAAGATCGACAGCGCGGGTGAACTTTTGGGGATATTTGTAGACTCTTTCACCGAGGAGTCGTACCAGGTATTTGACTTTAGCGTTATTTTATTCTTGTGCCACGAGTTCTGATCTTCCACAACAGGTTCAGCTTCAAACGTTGACTGCAGTGGTGAAGCTGTTCTCGAAGAAGTCTGACTCATCCCGGGGAGTTGTTCAGCGGATGCTGAATACAGCAACGAAGTATTGTGATTCACCAGATGTGCGGAACCACGCTTACATGTATCGAAGACTCTTGTCAACAGACCCTGGCAACACCAGGCATGAGGGCAATTGCTATGTAATCTGGCCACAATGTGCTTTGAGCGTTGCAGCAATGACTGCGTGACATAAGCGACGAAAAAGGAAGTCAAAGAACTACAGTTCGCAAATGCCAAATATTTGGTTCACACCTCGTGACAGGTAGGAGTTACTATTGAATCGTGAATACACTTGAAAGATAGAGGATAATGTTCACAAGAGAAAACAAGTTGAGAAAGCTAGGGACAAACAGAAAGACCGACAGAACAAACCTCTGACTTCATGTCCTGAGCTTGAGAGCTTCTTTCAACTCTTCCATTCCTGGCTCATGCAACTTGAAAAAGAAAGGCGTGTTTAGATAGTATGACATCATTGACCTAGGAGAGTACATACTTTGCACAATAGCTAGTGCCGCAACTTGAATTTGGGTGATAAGGCTTAATCTTCTAAAATGGAAAGCTGGAAGCTGCACATGTGGTTGCCCAGGATTGATTGGCCTTCTATACTCAAATCTCAGATTTGGCGCAAGGTCCATATAATAGTCTCTTCTCCAAGGAAGAACAATTGTGTAGAATGGATGGACTGGATGATGGACCCAAGGGCATATGACAGGGGGGCCCAAATGATATGTGTCTCCTTTATCCATGACATGGAATGGTGGAAGATGAATGAGGGGTCCTCCTGCTGCATCCTCACAGAACACTGAGCCAACTTGGTGTCCTGTGCAAACAACGACTAGTCTGGCCACTACCTGATGGTCAGGGTAGGTGACTATATCTATAGATCTAGCACGTCCTATGGTCTTCACAGAGAATGATCCAATAAACATGATGAGGATAGTATGAATTCAATTCAATTAACACTTCACATTGTATATTTACAGTGTCGTAACTACTATAGCTAAGAATGATACTGATGTCATGGTATAAATTAAATTTGATATACATCACATCATGTATAGTATTGCTTGGGCTCATGTGTCCACTGTCATGCTGTGCAACGGTGACACTGCATCAGGCATTTGACTAAGGCACCATTTGGACAACGAATTTCACATTCGTGTGAAAAATTGACGGTCCTTTCGGTGACGGTTTGCAGTCTCGCCTAGACTGCAAACGTGACACGTGACGACTCAGCCACAGCGCTGCCTTCCTCATTGGGCTCGATTGCCAATCGCGCTCCACCTGGACCTCGACCACCAACGATCAACGTCGCGGATGGAAAAGCCGCCTAGTGTCGCCGTCATCTGACGAAGAACTACCGTTTTTGGGAGATTGCCAACAGGATCGGATGTGTTTTATTCGTGCGTCACATCATTCACTCACCACCTTTTCGGCACTCACTCAGATCTGCTTCAAGATCTCCTACCACCAGATCATCAAATGGCGCCTAAGCCAGAGTCTCGACTGCCTCTAAGGCACCTGCAAAGACTACTGACAAGGCTGACGAGTGTTGAGGCAGGTGCACCGTGATATGGGGGTCTCCAACAAGGCCATGGCCATCCTGAACTCGTTTGTCAACGATATCTTTGAGCGCATCGGTATGCCTTCTTTCTACCTAGGCACCTGCAAAGACTACTGACACCCTGATACAGGGATCTCCAACAAAAGGCCATGGCCATCCTCAACTCGTTTGTCAACGATATCTAAGCGCATCAGTACGCCCTCCCTCTTCTCCTCTTTGTCGAGTCCCACCTCTAAGGCACCTGCAAAGACTACCGACAAGGCTAACAATTGTTGAGGCAGGTCCACCCCAATACAGGGATGCCATGGCCATCCTCAACTCGTTTGTCAACGATATCTGAGCGCACCAGTATGTCCTCCCTCTACTTCTTCGTCTAGTCCTGCCTTAAAGGCACCTGCAAAGACTACCGACAAGGCTAACACTTGTTGAGGCAGGTCCACCCCGATACAGGGATGCCATGGCCCCCTCAACTCGTTTGTCAATGATATCTTTGAGCGCATTGGTACGCTCTCCTCTACTTCTTCATTGCAGGTCTCACTTTTATTGCAGTGTTGAGGCAGGTGCACCCTGGTACGAGTATCTCCAACAAGGCCATGGCCATCCTGAACTCATTTGTCAACGACATTTCCTCAAGATCGGACGACTGCAGCTGTCAACGCGACAGATGAAGATTAATTTGTAGACCTACAAGTACGGTACTTGAATTAAAATTAAGATGTACTAGTATAGTCAAATAGAAATAGCTATGGATACAGATGTACGATATATGGATTAAGTATGTAATGTAACTGGGAAGAAAAGAAAGAAAAAACCACCGAGAATCGAGCGCGCTCACTGGGAGGATGATTGAGCAGCCAAAACCCTACTCGAGATATCTAGTCGTGTCGCTAGAAGTTCACGCCACTTCTTTGCGACAGCGTCGTCCTTGCTTGATACATAGCTCTTCCCACCCTTGGTGTATCTGAATGCACCTTGAGCCAGTGGATGGTCGAGATTCCCATCAAAAAATGTGCGTGCATCATTAGCATCTTGAGTGGCCGCTGAAATCCGCGGTCCGCAATGCAGTTAAGGATCTGCTGATAGGAAAACCTCTTGCAATTTCCGTCACTGAATGCACGCCAAAACGAGGCGGTGTCTGGGTAATGCTGGCGTTCCTCGGCAATGAACTGGAGTCAGATCCGAGAAAGCACTGGGTGTAGCAGTGTCCAAAAGGTGAGAACATACCTTCCAATTTCCCCATTCCACCCGCAGAGCATCCCATGCCGTGTTCTTGACCCCCTTCCCTCTCTTGTAGAACTCACCCCAATATTTGACAGGAATTCCGCGACCACCCACACAGAGCAAGTTCGAACTCTCCCACTCCTTACATAGCGGTCGATATCCTGAGAAAGATGAATCGTCGGTGGCTCTGGGACTTTCGTCTTGTCGTATTCGAACCTTTTGCCATCAAGCAATGCGATCCCAAGCTTATGTGAGTGAATGGGGTCGCGGGGCATTATGTGCATCAGTGAACTGGTGCACAAATTACATTGACACATATAGCAATATATGGTACATAATCACAAGCATCAACATAAGGGCCAGGTGAAATTGACGCGGCCCTGCCGCGCCTGCCGCGGTCGTGACGCGCCTGTGACGCGGCACTGATGCGGCATATGTGACGCGGCACTGTAACAAATTCCTATGTACAGATCATGTTTACACAACTTCATATCGCATTCCAAACACTTTGAATCATCGTTAATGATCAACATATGAGTGTCTGCCTGCGTACAGGCTCTATAGCGCTGTATTCACCTCTCACCAAATTTACAGTGCTTGTCCTCTGCGTTCATACTACTAGTATGCATCTTGCGCGTCAGTCCTATATTGTTGCATTACCTCTAATTCGTTGATCTATGTTGGTTTTCAGATGCAGTGTTAAATGTTGTCTCACTGCGTCAAGCCTCGGCCTCACCTTGCTAAGTTTGATCCACTCTCTATACCCTGCACCACCACGTCAAGCCCCAACCATGGCATGTCAGAAGCCTCGTTTAGGCTGCGTCAAGCACTACTCACACCACGACAAGTTCTCCCAAATATCTTCGCAGTCTCTGTACTAATATCAACATCCACACTATGCCGCGTCAAGGCCTACTACAGTGCCGCGTCAACCATAGCACATACCACGTCAGTTGCCGCGTCACATGCGCGTCAGTGCCGCGTCAAACCTCCTCCATGCCGCGTCAGTGCCGCGTCACAGGCGCGTCACGTCGCGTCAAACCTCGTCACTGCCGCGTCACCCGCGCGTCACGCCGCGTCACTGCCGCGTCAAACTTCATTCATGCCGCGTCACAAGTAGCACATGCCGCGTCAGACCTCACCACCTCAACTGTTACACTGTCCGTATAACTTAGGTATATTTTATTTTACATCTGTCATAATAATTGATATTCTAACAGTGTTCCTTTTCATCCTGACAGAATTAGACGTCGTACACTGTAATTGTCCATAGGCAGTAATAAATTTATTTTACTAAGCATTCTTTCGTTTTGTCTCCTCTGGGCTTGAGAAGAAACTCTTATTATCGCGCTTTTGTAAGTCGTATCATGGCCTTTGTATGGCTTGGGCTGATCTCATGACAAGCTATCCTACCAATAGCTTCGTGGCATTACTTGCTCCGTTCGATAGATATCTAACTTATGTGATTGACAGCGCGGCCCCTTATTCAGTGATAACTCTGATGCTACATCTTTGGAGTCTGCAGACGAGCTATCCGAAGCTGTAGTTCCTTCTCTGCCGGCCGAAGAATGTCCGCCCGTTAAACGTCGATGTGCTCCACAGGCTCGAAGGGTCCAGAGAGGGAGGAAAAGAAAATAGTCATTGGCTTATGTATACCTAGTTGTACATGGCTCTGAGGCAAATAAAATAACAAAAGAATGGTCGTGAACTCATCCAACTTGATCTGGAAGTTGAATATAGAATATAGGAATGGCGCGTCAGTGGCCGCGTCAAGGCTCGTTAGTGCCGCGTCATGGCTCGTCAGTGCCGCGTCACATGCGCGTCACGCCGCGTCACGACCGCGTCACGACCGCGGCAGGCGCGGCAGGACCGCGTCAAAATAGCTACGCCCTCAACATAATTCTGCTATCGATCATCACATTGTCATGTTTGGCCTTATAGAGGAAAGAATAGTTCCCGAATACCCTGTACAAGTGTGTGATCAGGAAAGAACCCGCACATCGCTCAAACTCAAACTTTAAGGGAAGGTGGAGCAAACGCTGATAGTTGAGCTGGATGACTTACTACCACGGCATCGGAAGTATGGTCCATATAGTAGACGCTAAGCATGAAAGTCAGCACCTTCAAGAGAACAAAGATGTGTTTATCGAGAAACGACAATACATTCATTCCCTGCGAAGATATTGGTCGAGCCAGGCGAGCCACAAATGCCATGTTGGAAATAGTGTTCATGACTTAAAAGCTAAACATGATAGCCGACATCTTCCAGGGACAGATGCATATGTTCATCGCGCAAGTAATGATCAACTTATGTCCTACTTGAATTGTTGACGCCGACTTCGGATATTGAAAGACAAGCATCTGCAATATCGCGGTTGGGAATTCGTGCGAAGAAGCTATGTCTTTGCGCACTAGCCGGGCGTGTTCACGCTTGGCATGGATGCTGTATGTTTATGATTTAGTACCTTAGCTCGGAGTTTAACAGCGGTGGGTTATGGCTTGCCTCAATATATTTTTTGTCACGTAGCAGTACAGTTATGTAGCTTTGTGCCACACAAGAGAATTCTGTATGTGTGCATTCGGAGGGCCCCGGTGATTCATGTCTTCCATCCAACGACATGTTGCCACCGGTAGGCAAGAACATTAATGTACGTACTGCTTTGAAGTGATGGTCCGCTATATATTGATTGGGAATGTGTGGGAATAAGTTTTGACCTTTGCTTAGCAGCGGAATGTGTTGCATCAAGCGCATGATAATCAACATACCTCTTGCTTGGAGTTCCTACACGACTTTATGGTTTTATCCGATGTGACTGGCAGATGCATTTACTTGTGAAAAACAACGATGTATTTACTGAGTGAGCGAAAATAAAAGTATGTACTGCTTTGAATTTTGACACTATCCGCTCTAGATTTCTAAGGATGGTTTTTTATATGTCAATCAGGAATTCGCGCCAGGAAGTTTCACCTTTCTCCAGTGCAGACATCTTATATGTTTTGCCACCCATCAGTGTACTGCGTTTATTGTCGTCCTTCAGGAGGAAGTCGTTATGCATAGATTCGGGACCCCTGCGATCCAGCCTCCCAATGTCATGCCGCTGTTATCATTCGGTGAAGTCGAGCATTTTTCCACCACCTTCAGATTCATCTCAATTGCGCTCATCTCTCACACTATGCTTTCTATTCTGAGATTGACATCACCAAGCAACTTATGTGTCCCGCCACGCATCAACGCACGGTGCGTCTTCTGTGCATGAATACTATGGAGTTATTAGTTAGTAACTTGACTCGGAACTCGACAGCCAAGGGTCATCCCCTACCACGGCACTTCGCCTACTATTCAACAACCGTCGTGCATACTTGGTGCATACATCAATGCAATCGGATGTCTTTGCGCTATGCGCAGGTCTCATCTGCGTAGGCATTTAGAATCTTGATGATTCAGCTACTCGACCTAACGATACTGTGATCGTCAGGCAAAACAAGGCATTCACAAAGACCTTATGCGACTATGTCTCAAGAAGTCGCAGCTATGCACGAACACCGTGGAGTTATCACTTAGTTACTTCAACCTGGAGCTCGGCAGCCAAGGGCCATCCCCTGCCATGGTACTTCGCTTGCTATTTAACAACCGTCGTGCATACTTAGTTCATGCATCAATGTAATCGATGTCTTTGCGCCATGCGCAGGTCTCATATGTATTGGCGGTCAGAATCTTAGTAATTTGGCTTCTCAACGTGACACATCTGTTTCGTTTACTGGCAGTAGTGTATTCGAGTCATTGTCTTCACCTACTCACAAACAAGAGTTTCACACCAGGATAGTATCGTGTGAAGTATAATATTGATAGACACTAAGAGTGAAAACAAATAGCATAGTAATGTATCAATCCTAGTTCGAATCGAAAGCAGCGTCGTCGAGTTGCGCCCGTTGCCTTGCGAGAGCGTTCACAGACATGTTGGCCTTAACTGCGGTGCTCAGGTCTCCACGACGACTTCTTCCAAAAACTTTCCTAAGTAACTTCACATCAGTCGAGGCTGGTTGAAAGTATTAATACTGCACCTGGTCCACCATTCTAGGAGCTTGTCGACCCTGCGCTGGGCGTCTCGACCAGGTGGTCGTTCAAAGAAGTCCACAATGGACCGCCAGAATTGTACATAGTCGAAATCACCATCAACGGATCGCCACGATGTAACAGAAGACAGGGCGAATCGTACCTATCAATATAATCATTCTTTACACTAAATGAGAACAGACACTGAAGATGACTTACTTGACACGCAATGTAAGCAATCGAGCGAGGAGTCACTTTCTCCATCTTGATAATCTGTGCAACGTGTTTCTTGACTTTAGTTCCGCAAAATGCGCTTTTAGCGCGTCTGTTGTTTGTAATAACGTCTGCGCCGTCACCGTCTCTCTCGACATCTTTCGCTGAAGAGGGAGACATGAACACGGCTTTGTAGCCCTACAAATGAAAGTGAGATCATTTTTTCGGGGTAACTGGAGTGCAACGAACCTGCATCAGAATTTTACCTTTGAACAGACCTTCTTCTAGATTGTCCATGTTAGCGGTGTACTTTTCGTACAAAAAAGCCGGAAAAGACAAATCAGTCACGATATGACCATCTGACCGATCTCGAATTCCTGCCCTTACACTGGTTAACAGTCAGCATTGGTCAGGATCCGGAGTGCATTACTCACATTGGGTCATTCCAATCAAGTTCAGCTGGACAAAGTAACATGCCACATGCGTCATTGATGAATCCACGGGAATGTTTATCGTCGGAGTCGACAGGAGTGTTTGGCTTGAACTCGCGATTGATCCAGTCTGCAACAAGAGATTTCAGTTTTGAGGTATCATCTCCTCGGGCACCATCAGCCCCCTGCCTAAGCTAAACAAATATTCGACATGATGAAACTGATCTTACATCGACAAAACATACCGCTTTCAACATGCGTACATAGTCATCATGGTCCATTTCCGAAGACTTCTTCAACAACCATGGTAACGTTCTCACTAAAATGCTGTACCCTACGTGTAGCCGCTCTTGACTACCAAAAAAAAAGATGACTACAAATCACCTCGGCGTAAAGCAAGGGCGGAAAACTTACTCGAGCGTAGCATCCTCATCTTGGTCATCGTATCGTCTGTCGTTTTCGGCGACGAGGTCTTCAATACCATCGAACAAGGCAACAACGCGCCTGAAACCTCTTCCTTGAGCCAAATAGTAGTTCATTTGCCTGAACTCATGTAGTGAACAAAAATAACTCAACACATCCAATGCCGGTACATACCTTTCCTTTCGTGCGCGCCCTGATTCAAGACTTTCTAGTTTCCCCTCTAATTCGGCAATCTTCCGTCTTTGCCGTGCCTGTACAAATGCTGAGTCTGCTTGAGATAGCTCTGGAGACTGCTGAGGGCTATCGTTCTGCCGATCTTCGATGGGTAGTGTGCTGCCCTCGGTGTGCGACATGCTGTCCTCGGCGTGTGACATCGAGCAAGAGAGTAAGAAAGGTTCGAGGGCAGAAAGACTGTAGCACAGTCAAGGAATGGAGAGAGGTGCGACACTGGGGAATGGGATTTAGACGCACCATGTTATATACTGGTCGCTTGCCCAGGGTCCTGATTGCTCCAAGCGACAGTTTGAGGAAACATCCTAATAAAATACGAAAGTGGCTGTAAGTAGCTGGCTGCTTTGGGACTTGCTTCAATTGGACAAGAAACGCGCTTAGAACCAACTCGCTTATGCCAAAGCTCGGTAGATAATTCGGCTTCAACGTTTCGGACACGAACAGCTGGTGGGCAATCATTAGTAGGGTCTGGAACAACTTGAAGTGGCAGGAATTCTACCTGCTGGAATGAGCAATGCATCTAGGTTTAGAAGCGGGGAATTGGACCCAAGGACAGCTTCGAGGAAGAGTCGTTGATATGAATATATGGTGGTACGCTACGCTGTAAGAATGAGGCTGCGCCTATCATTGTTCCGGGCCCGAATATGCGAGCTCCGAGTCAAAGTACGGCGCCTCACGGCTGTATCGTCACCCTGTCAGGTCACGCATTGTCACTGCTGCCGCTTTCAGAGTCAGCTCGGCAATCCCTAAGAAATAACCTCAAGTTAATGATTGGTTAGTGTGATGTGAAATATAGTATGGGGCGTAGCTATAATTGTATGGTGCAGGATATGATATAAACTCGATGGCTGGTGTGATCCCGCTGCTCATAGGACTCTCGTGATTTGCCTTTTGAGCCATGTCCCACTGGTCGTCGGCTCACTAGCACTGACAAGTCGTCACAGCCATTGGTTTAGAACTCCGCTACGGCAGCGCTCGGATGACCGTCACCAGCGTGACTTGGACGGTTTTCAATGAACTTCACCATTTCTTAATAAAAATCAGACATTCAACCTCGCAATGAAAACTGCATGATAAAAACATTGATCCAAGTCGTAAATTGAGTGTGGAAGTAAGAATTGAGTGAGATATTCAGGTCGTGATGACTTATGGGGGTGACGACTCAGCCGTGAGGCATAGTAGTTGGTTAGACCAGTTTATAGTAAGGCTGCGGGGACAACCAGTGTACCAACCGCGTTGATTTATTTCACCGTGATCTACCGTAACTGTGCACTACCTGATTTGAAAGACATACAAAAATATACGTGGTAAATGTGTGGAAATGAGTACTACATGGGGTTTTAGAGCTAACCGAAACTCATCAGAATTGCACACGGTAAGCCTGATTGTCCGATGTGCCTTGTGCGAAGTAGTTTGAGTCAAAGTCTAGGTTAAAGTCCGCCTCTGGGAAAAAAGGCCTCGACGACGCATCTGTGAAGGGAGGCATCGACGACGCATCTGCGAAGGGAGGCATCGACGACGCATCTGCGAAGGGAGGCATCGACGACGCATCTGCGAAGAGACCTTCCTGTAACAGGGACTGCTTCAAGCCATCAGAGTGCAGCAACTCGGACATGCTGGGGGGTTGTGTGATGTTCACCGAGTTGCGCGGCATAGTCATTTCCTCCTCTGACTCAGGTAAATAGATAAATCTCCCTGGAGACAAGAGACCTAATTTTTTCATCAACACTTGACTACAGAAGTATAAGCATAGTGCCCGCATCAGCCGTGGCAATCACTTACCTTCCTCTAAGGTGGATACCTAATAAAAGTGCCCTGAATGCCTCACCGTGGAGCCTAGAGTCGTAAGCACGCTGCATTTCTTTTATTGTCTGCTGCTGGATGTGGGCGTATTCTCTTGTGGAGAAGCGAGGTGCGCCAATTGCCCGACGATCGATAACATATCGCATCTATAAAACGTCCAGAACTGATGGTTAATATGTGCACACAAAGATACATATCACTTACAGCGACTGTCGTCCATGAGAGCGCGTTGATGGGTGTCGTGGTGATGGTGCGTCTGAATGCCTCATTGAAAAGAGGCGACTTCGGGTCCGCATACCACTGTTCGATGTGGGCTTTTTCCACGCTTTTATTCCCATAAAGTACAAGTCTGATACGATCCCCAAGTGGTTCCTGCCCGTGCAGGAAGTATTCGAAGGGATTGCGGGAGTTGTAAATCGCAGCTCGACGGTCAATCATATATTGTCGGTGGGCACCGGTAGACAAGTTCTTGCCTACCGGCTCGAGGCCATAGTCATCCACGGAACTGTTTGCTGCATCGATATACCGCGTACGACAGTGTATAAGTGGATCAGTCACATAGGCAGCGACGCAATCCGTCACTGCTATATCTGGTTTTCGTCTGAGTCAGCCAATATGACGCATAAGCGGGAATGTAGTACATACTGCAACCGTGTTTCTGATTAGTTTGTGCCACTAGTTCCACTACGTATGCATGAATATTTCTTTTGTCCTCCCTACTAACATTTGGTAACCACCCGGTGGTGGAAAACATATCCATGACAATCTTCTCGTGTATCCATTCGAGAGCGAAACGCTCCTCCACTGAGTAGTCGCCCATGTTCAGTTTTGGAACTATGCATTTTTTCTTCAGGTTGGACTCCGAACCACCTTGGACACTGTCAATATCATCAGGTGACATTATAACGCTACCAGATGCTTGTGATGGGGTACGGGATACAGCGGCGCTTCGTATATATGGATGGGACCTGTGCGCCCGGATCATGGGCGTGGTTCGCTGTCTGGTCGCTGTCTGGTCGGTGTTGTCTGGTTCGTACGGAATTATATCGAAAGACATGTTTGAGCCTGATGAAGAGGGAAACCCGAAGACCTAAGTGTGGTTAAATACTCAGTTAGCCTGCCCTCGAGTACTACTAGAGTAGAGCCGTTGAACTCGTGCAAACTTACCGGAATATTGGCTACATGGAATATGAATAATGAGCGCTATCTCTGGTAGCCGTATTCAATGCTTACATCAATCGGCTACTCGTACATAGACAATTCAGTTGAAGGGGCGATCCCCCTAATTGACCGTGTTAGTCCTCGGGACTATTAGTAGCTTCTCCATACGTATTGACGGCCTCGTGTAAATCACCACGAAGAGCTGTATTTTCGATAAACGAAGCGCCTCGTGCAGTAGCAGACCCTGTTCATTCCATCTATAGTCACGGCGTTCAGTGGTGTCTCAGTAAAGATCGTCATGGCGGATCTCACCTTGCGACCTTCTGGAGAGGTTACCTGGATCAAGGGACCTTCATCGATAACGACATAAGGGTGGTATGTACGTACTGTGGAAGGTTGCAGCATAGTTAGTACGTTTCATGGCGCTCACATACTCACCGCCCATTAATTTCTGGTCAGCAGCCATTTGCATTCGTGCACGTTCAAAGCGAACAGCTGCCTGATCAAGTAAACGAACGTAAATTCCAGCATCTTGGCTCCTGCAGCGTTTATCACCGCCTCTCTCCAGTGGGCATCGACTATAAGGGCACGCCAATTACGACTTTTCAATACTACTGCCAGTGATTTTGAAAAGGAGTTCTCGAATGATTGGAACCGAAGAAACGCGCTTAACTTTGATGGGCTATGAGTGCCATGCTTGTGTGATGCCACAGCCAAAGGTACTATCATATGGGTCACTGGCGGTCACAAGATGTAAAAAATTGAGGCTTACCCAAAGTCTTTCCTTAGGTCTGCATCGCCGGTGGCATTAACGAGGGGTTTGTCTTGAGTACTAATCATGAACGCAGGCATTATCCTCTGTCAACCAATGCTCGGACTTCAAGGTGAAGACCTACTATGAGTTCAACCTGAGCTGATCGATAAACCGTCTGACGTGAATTAGAACGTCACATGATGGACTCGGGAAGTACCGCTTCCATCAGGAATCAGATCGAATCCTTAGTTGTCCTGGGACTTGCGATAGTGTAGAAATTGGCATTTTTTGTGTTTCGCGGGGTGAGGGAGCTTCCATGTGGTACTATTACATGCCCCAACCCCAAAAGTCGTGCGGCGATTTTGTGACTATCCGAGTCAGCCGCACATTAAATTACAAGAATCACTGGCACTTAACTCAATCGCTAACGTTGACAGTCCGTTGTGGCCACTGTGAAATAATCCTTGTAATAGACTAGTACGATGTTGTTGCGGCTTCGTAGATAAGGGTGTGATCGGCAGATTCGCGCAGTCTGGCCACGCACCGTCGATATACGATGGAGCTCTGAGGAAGAGCCTGAGGGAGATCTGATGACAAATTTCATTAAACAATGATCATAAAGATGATCAGTAACCGACCAGGCCTTAGCAGCCTGGACCTCGGTAGCGCCATTTAGCCCGCATAAACTTACCAGGTTGGTGGTTATGATGAAAAATATGAATGTATTGAGGACACAGGCGCTGTCACCGGTAATGATATTTCATACTCACACAGTTCCAATCATTATACCCTTTACAAACGGACTTGCAGCTGAAGGGGGGTGACTCGGAGCTTTAAACAGCTTCTAGATCATGGAGTAATGGCGGCCTCATACTACCCAGATCAGTCACGGTAGCAAGCAATTGCAGGAAGGTTTAGACGAACCTTCCATAGTCGGACTCAGAAATCGATGGATTGTGTGCCACATAGTCACGGGGACTGGAATGTACAGTCCAGTAATGGTACTAGTACACCGTGTGTCATGAAAACGCTCGCCAAAATGGTGACTCAGACACTGGTGATCAGAGTCACGGCCCGAGTCTATGCGTTTTCGATCAGAAGCTGCCGTGGACCACACAAACCACTGGTAAGTTTCGGAGTTTTCCAATTGAATGTAGGTTTGGACAACTGAAATCATGCGCATTCGATTGATGTGGATGTCCCCCGCGAGGAAATTCGACTTGGACTCCAGGTCAACTTGAACGCCGCGACGTCACGGTTTCAGCAGTGATTCAAGTTTAAAGTCCTACCTCCGACATTTTCTGACTAAGCTGCTCCCATTGACTTAAATTGTGTATAGCGTACTTTAGCGTACTTTAGCGTACTTATCGGACTCAGTTGCCCAATTATGACAATTGGTATGGTCAAATAGGAAAATTTTCTAGGTGATTTATGGAGAGTTTTAGGATCTTATGTACTGTTAATTCTGCTAAGTTACGAGCAATGCAGCAGTTATAAGCGCTAGGCACAATCTTGAATTTTCAGATTAACGCGAGCTCCTAAGGCTTCAATAGTGGCTATGTTAGCTATGTCTACAAACAATCCTCACGCAACAACCACTCAGCCCTCTTGGCTTGAGGATGTGATGGCACACGTCCAACCCCATCACATGCCTGAATTTTCTGAATCCGCGAGCGGTAAGGACGCATCAGTATTCTGGGAATCGGGTTCAATTGTAACAGACTCTTTCGCACCACCAACAGATCATCCTATTCAAGTTCTCCCTGCTCCCTCGCCCTTGGGTGAGTTTCAGACCCATCCATCATCCAAGTCTCCTACTGGCCGCAGTCCCGATGCTCAACCCGAGTCTGTCCTCGGTGCTGTCGATGACTCACTACCTCCATCACGCACATGTTACGGAGGTCCTGTACTCACCGGCGAGTATTTGGCAGGAGTCACGGTCATGAACGAGTACAAAAGCCCGGGTGGAGAAGTAGTAGTACGAGGTCAGACCTCTTGTACCGCTACTCGTCAGAGCCGGAAGAGAAAGCCTGATCAAGTTGTCTCCGACGACAACTCTAATAAGGAGAACATGTCTTCGACTCGTCCTGCTCCAGCAGCGAAGCGCATCCGCAGGGAGAAAACTGGTACCGAGTGGCAGACAGTCTTTGATGTGGTCAAGTTTGGCGAGGAACAGCAAAGAAAGGAGAATGAAGCAGTTATTAGGAAAATGACGACCTGCGGTCGTTCTCTAGAAGTGTTATCACTTACAGTAGAGGGCCTTGGCTTTACTCAGTAGGTGTGGGTCTGACAGCTATACAAAATACCAGCATATCCGAGTCAGTAGCAGTACTCAGTATATGCTTGCATTTTTCTTCGCACTGTTTTTTGTTGAAGTTAGGCTCCTTCCAGGCTGGTCCGAAAATCAACTTGAAAATGTTGGAACTAGTCCGGGATAAGGTCATGACTCACAATGACTAGGGTTTGCATTTGGTCGAAAATGTTCGGAGGGCGAGAAAAGGTTGAACGAGTCATCTCATTGTAAATAGACCTTCACTGGCAGGTACGATGTTTTGAGAACTCGAGTTGCATATCAATATTTAATTTAATTTCGTTCATTTAATACTCTATTATACTAATAAGTACTACACGACAAAAATCTCTTAGCAAATCAATAACAAATGTCATATAAGTCATACTGGGCATTTATTCGGACCTAACCCTTCAACTAAGCAAGTCTATGATTATGCCAATAGTGATGAGTAGCCTGGGCTCATCGGAATCAACGACCAGTGCTTTCTTCTCTGTTAACAAGGCTAGGTGTGTTTTCTTTATAACTCTCTCTCCACTTATCTTTCATTGTGCGCTCCAGACATTCCACGTTCACTGTGACACCTCCTACATCTGTTGCTCCTAGTAGTTCTCCCATCAAGAGTAGCTCTCCCGTGTCGAAGAATTGCTTGAACTCAACGCCTATTCATGACGGTTCTATCCTTGAGAAGTATAGTCGGAAAAGAAGTACTGCTCCGAGTTGTGTAATTGAGCGTCGTAAGCGCTCTCGAGTGCAGTATGCCTTGTCTCAAGGAGGTGGCCGTGACGAAGATTTTGAATTGCCCTCGAAGAGATTCAAGACTTTGAAAACGACAGTAAGTCACAACTTGAGCAACCTCATCTGAATCATAATGCTAAGTTTAATTCTTCAAAGTGGAACTACACCGAGAAAAATTCTGACACTTCAAACTATTTCAACGAGCGCATGCTTGAACTTTCCCGTATCACTCGTCGGGTCATCACCGCAAGAATGCGATACCAACGCCTTTGCAATCACGAACTGGAACTGATGCGATCCATCATTGACGATGAAAATGAGCACGCCGGAACACAGCTGAAAGAAATTGATTTGCAAATTGGTGCACTTCGGAACATGCTTGATGAAGGAGGAGTGACAGGGATAGGGGACAAAGGGTGTAGGTTTGACCCTAGCGTTTTTCATGATGACTCCGAACCTTGGCGTGAAAGTTCTTCTTCCGATGTTGGATCGATTCTTTTTGTTTATGGATCTGCAAGTGATAGCGGCTCCGTGGCAGGCTGTGGGGACGACGAATAACATTATGTAGCTACTATACTGTGATATTCTGTATATACTTGTGCCATATGTCTTAATTACTATTTGTTACCACTAGTTCGTGCACTCCCTACATCTCGTGCAGTCACGAAAGTCACGGAAAGTCACATTATCATCACACTAGCCGATTTCAAAGCCCGTTCGGCACTAGAGTCTAGACATTAACGAAGGTAGTATACTGTATATACAAATTACTGGCTATGTAGCAATATGTATCGTGAGTTGCCAGAGTAATGTAAACTATTATCATTATTAAGATCCATCCTACTTGCTCAATGATGATGCGTTACTGGTAGCGTGTTTGAGTTTGAAACTCCACTACGGCAGTACCGGCAGGTGACAGCAGGAGTGACACCAGCCGTGTCACCACCAAAAAAATATCTCTTTTGTTTCTTATTAGATTGGGTCCATTCAAGTTCGTAGGGCATACTTATGATTTATTGTTTCACATGTATGTATTATTTTGAGCAGTGCACGAGATGTAGGGAGTGCACGAACTAGTGGTAACAAATAGTATATGTAGTTTTACTCATCTGACTCGGGAGTTGCATCCCGACTCGGATTTCCTTTTTGGTCACACGTTTCGAAGTGACTTTAGCGCATATTTTCGTAGTTTCTTCTATGACAATCACGTGAGGCCTATCAGTTTATGACAACGGGAGCATCACTTACTAGTACCATACTAGTACTGCTTCCTACTACGACTACTAGAGTCTGACAGTGGCCGCGAACAAATAGTGAAGACTCAAACTCGAAGTTGAAGTGTTTGTTAGGCCGACGAGTCCAGCTCAGGGCTAACTTTGCAATGCGCTTTGGTGCAATCGGATCATCTCTTCGGATTACATCTGCTCTCGGCTCAGGCTTGTTTTTATCACTAGTACTCCTAGTACTAATGGTTTCTTGCAGTGCTCCAGGTTGCTCTTGGGAGAGGGCAACCGATGCTCGTGGACTTAGCAGACATCGTGCTAGTTGTCACTTTTATAAAAAGTCCAGTGTCCTTGCAAGCCAAAAAAGACAGCAACGCGCAACACAGGCGGTTGCTGCAAATATGTCTATCACTAACTCAAACCAGCCTGTGAACACTAGCGACTCGCACGTAAGTGGTCCCTCTAGGTTTTCAAGTTTCTTTAATCATGCGGACTTCAGAGAATTGGGCGGCTGAGACCAATTGCCCCTCGCCAATTGCTACCAAAGCAAAGACCAGGATCTGTGGCTCACGTTTCATCCGATACCTCCAATGTTGCCCACTTGCTGCAGTACTCTCTCGACTCAGAGATTCCACAACATGACGTTGATATTGAGATGGAGATCAGTGGCGGAAACGGGCCTGATACGCTTGGTCGGTATTCCTCTGAATAGAGCCGTCTACTATTAATCTTTTGATTTTGATCATTGCACCGTTTCAGAGGAACCAGTACGCCCTATCAGAAGAATACCGAGAACCTTGGAACACATTGAGCCCTCAGAAGATGATCTTAATCTTTCCGATAACGCAAACAGTCAGAGTTCTTCAATTCAAGATTCGGCCGCACTTCCGGCTCAATTCAGAATCCGACGTGTTCTTCTGAGGCTCAGAGACACGCTGCAGACTACGTTTAACTTATTCGGACTCTGTCGACTATACCCTCGTCGTCCTTCGTTTGAACCAAACAAGTTTATTCCATCCTCATTACTTGCGAAAACATGTCCTGCACCTGCTCAAGGAATTGATTCTCCACCGAAGGTTTTCGCTCCACCATACCCCTTCCGTAATATGACCATCTATCGACTTATGTCCTGGATGAATTCCGGTAGCAGTCGGGTATCGGAAGCTAAAGTCGCGGGTCTTGTCAAGGATGTGATCCTTGCAGAGGATTTTGACCGCGAGCACCTTCAAGGGTTCTCGGTAAGGCAGAACTTGCGAGAACTGGATAAAGACGAGAGTGGCAAAAGGATTACCTTTCCAGATGACTGGATCGAAACCAGCGTTACGATCGATATTCCAATGAAGTCAAGGGAGGAGAGACCTAGACCTTATACCATTCTCGGTTTTCATTATCGCCCTCTTGTTAAAGTTATATGCTCGGCGTTTGCAGATGCTCAAGCAGGAGCATTCCATCTCTTTCCCTTCAAACATCTGTGGAAGGATTCTCTGGACAACCATCAAGAACGAATCTATGACGAGCTCTACACCTCTGATGCCTGGCTGGAGGCTCAAGACGGTCTCCACAAATTGCCGAGGGAATTTGGGTGTTCATTGGAACGTGTCATTGCGGGTCTGATGTTCTTCTCCGATGCCACTCACCTGGCAAATTTTGGAACTGCCAAAGCTTGGCCCCTTTACGTCTATTTTGGAAATCTGACGAAATACGTACGCTCGTCACCTAATTCGGGATCATGTCACCTTGTGGGATTTTTACCTTCGGTGAGTCCTCCTGAGTGCATGTTTATTGACTGCCGTTGACACCAGCTACCCATGTCAGCTTCCCGATAATATCAAAGATATTTTGAGTAATTTGCCTCGAGTCTCCAAAAGTGGTATGGCCTCCCTTCACGCACACTGCCGCAGGGAGTTGTTTCATGCGTGTTGGGACATCCTACTGGATGAAGACTTTCTTTATGCATATCGGCATGGTATTATTTTGAAATGCGCCGATGGAATCACACGGAGAGTATTTCCTCGAATCTTTACATATTCGGCCGACTATCCCGAGAAGTACATTTGTGTTTCCTTCATAAAATCATCGGATCACTGAGCAATTTTCAGGGTTTTAATTGCAACCATCAAGGACATGGGCTTGTGTCCATGCCCTCGCTGCCTCACACCGAAAGGTTTGTTTACTTATCTTGGTCTTGTGAAGGACATGAAAAGTCGCATAAGCAACCTTCGAGTGTATGCTATAACGAAGGTCTTGAAAGCTCGTGAGTTTATCTATGGATGGGGAAATACAGTCGACGGTGCGAAGGTCGGAGATACCCTCGGAGAAGGCTCGTGGGTGCCCACTCTGGTAAGCGCAATGGATTCGATACTATTCAATGATAACCTCAAACCAGTACTCGCAGAATCGATTTGCAGAGAAGCTTGGCCCGCTTGGTCTGGACCCATTTCGCATGCTCGTTGTCGACCTCATGCATGAGTGCGAATTGGGTACCTGGAAGGCGCTATTTACACACCTGGTGAGGATCCTCTATGCGCTTCCTGAGGGTGTTAAGCTCGTTGCGATCCTCGACAGCAGGTATGTTGAGTTGTACAGAATTCAGTTGTGTGCTAAGTCGTTACCAACTTCTCAATTTCACCTTAGATTTCGTCAGGTGCCAACATTCGGTAACGGTATAATTCGAAGGTTTACGAACAATACGTCTGAGATGAAAAGGTTGGCCGCTCGCGACTTTGAAGATATATTACAGGTTTTTGCTGGATTTATTTTTACATTGGGCTCGCTGACACGCCCTCCAGTGTGCTATTCCGGTTTTTGAAGGTCTGTTCCCTGCTGAACACGATGCGCTTGTACAGTCTCTGCTCTATCAATTTACACAGTGGCATGCCCTCGCAAAGCTCCGGATTCATTCGGACTCTACCTTGTTTTTTCTTGAAGAAACATTCAGGAAGCTCTCCCGGAAGTTGCGGAGGTTTCGGGATCACACATGCGCTGCCTTCACCACTGTGGAGTTACCAAAAGAGAAAAGTGCTTGCCAAAGAAGGTCTTCCCAACGCTCTGAAACCCTTAACGCCCCTTCTGAATCAACTGGGGCAAGGGCAAAGAAGTTAAATTTGAGTACATATAAGTTTCACGCCATGGGCGATTATGTAAGAACTATCAGATTCTTCGGGACGACGGATTCGTTCACTACCCAGATCGTACGTGCTAGTTGCGTTTCCATTGCCATACGCCTGAAAAGTCATTTGACAGGGGGAGCTTGCACACCGAGCTCTGAAGGCATTCTACCCGCTCACCAGCAAATCGGACACCCCCGCGCAGTTAGCCAAGCACGAGCGCAGGCGCCGCGTGCTACGGCGGGTGGCAGAAGCGGGGGGGATATCTCCTATCAGTCAACCAACCGTTGAAACCTCCTCGGGAAAGCATCACCATATTGCGACCAGCCGGAATCACCCAGTCTCCCTCTTCACATTTCTTCGAGAACATAATGACGATCCAGCTCTTAAGGTAGGAGTAACATCGTATCTTCAATGTACCCCACTGCTTACGCTGATTTTTAGAAATTCATTCCAAAACTGAAGGATCACATCCTTTATAGGTTGCACAAGCTAGATGTCAGCTATTGCGACCACACATTCACAGATGAAGAGCGTCACTCAGTTATCATCCCCAACAACACAATCTACTCCGTCCAGACCATGCAAGTATATTATAATACATATGACATGAGGCGAGAGTACGACACTATTAACCCTAGGACACACGCCGACGTTATGGTCCTTTCGGGGGAAACGACGCCTAACCACCCATACTGGTATGCCCGCATATTGGGTATCTACCACATAGAAACATGGCTCAACAACGGAGGGGAACCTGTGAAAGAGTGCCTCGAGATTCTCTGGGTTAGATGGCTGGCTCCAATCCGGAACCACAAATCGGGCGTGAAACACGCTCGTCTTCCCAAAGTTGCCTTTGTGGACGAGTCAGACATCGATGCATTCGGGTTTCTTGATCCGGGGCAAGTCATTCGGGGAGCACATTTGATACCAGCTTTTGCTTCCGGACGTGGTGTGAGTTCGCTTCGTCATGGAAGATCACTGGCGCGTCCTGGAGGGGAACTAGACGATTGGGAAGAGTATTATGTTGGCGTGTAAGTGCGCATATTCATTCTCACAACGGAATTCTTGACCTTTGAACCAGATTTGTTGATCGGGATATGTTTATGCGATATACCAGCTTTGGTATCGGTCATCCAGTAATGCTGCGGAGCATAGCTAGAGACTGTGGGTTGATGGCACCCAATACTAACGAGGCAGATTTGGGCGATGACGAAAACAGCGACGGCGAGGATTATGAGGCATTCAATGATGTCGTCGATGATGACGACGACGACGACGACGACGACGGTGACGAGGAGGAGCTTAGTGGTGAAGAACTGAATAATGAAGACATCGATGGCTGGGAAGGGGATGAGTTTGATGATCTCCTGTCTTTTTGATTTGACACCTGTCTTGTCTTGTACCTTATTTTTTCAGGGCGCACTTGATTTCTGGTAACTTACTGTATCATAATAGCAACATTACAAGTAATCCCAGAGCTCGCCTTCAACCATACTTCGTGTGAAAGAATGCGCTGGGGGGCATTACTAGGCCATTGGCTCTTGTCTGAGTCAGATAATGACGGTGAACGGTCGAAGAGCATGTTCTTTCTGTGTAATCTACATTTATTTGTGCCAACAACCAAAGCCAGAACAAGAAAAAATGATGGTTCGCCATTGTTAGGGATTTATCATTAGTTTCCCTAAATTTCAATGCTAACAGTGCTATTGTAGGCGAAGAGAAGAGATCTTCAGCTCAGGCTGGACCAGAAGGTCAGGTTGCCGCGCAATTCCGTCACATAAGATATCCGCAGGAGGAGAACCTCCCATAGTACGACCAGAAGGCCAAATGTGCTCTCTTTTCGAAATCGTCAGTAACGAAAAGCCAGCCTGCCGCATTAACAAGAATGTCGGAGTTAAGTCGGGATTACTGGAAAAATTTACGATTAGCTAATGTTCTGCCAACAAACCGTGACTTGACAACCAAACTGGCACTCACACCAACGATGTCGGCGCTCAAGGACAAAATACAAGTTATGGCAAGTTATGGTCAAGCATGGAATGATACCAAGTTACACACTAAAACAAGGGTTGTCAGCTAAAATTTATCAGGCCCCGCGCGAGATCCCTGAAGAGCAAGGACCATATCATGATGACTACTCATCCAGTAACAGACCCTGTTATTGCCATCTACTATAGGTGTGGCACGACGTTTAGTGGTGTCTCAGTACAGATCGTCATGGTGGATCTCACCTCGCGACCTTCTGGAGAGGTTACTTGGATTAAGGGACCTTCATCGATAACTACAGAAGGGGTGGTATGCATGTACCATGGAAGCATAGTGAGTACGTTTCATGGCACTCACATACCCACTGTCTATTAATTCATGTTGATTAGCAGCCGTTCACCGTGACAATCAAACAGGTTCAAAGCGGGCAGCTGCTTGATCAAGCGAACGAACATAAATTCCAGCATCCTCTGTAGCGTTCATCGTCCCCTCTCTCCAGTGAGCGCTGATTACAGATGTAGCCATCTATGCACTTGGAGGCCACCCAAGACGCCTAGGATAGGCAATCAAAGGATGACTGTACATTTTGTATATGCCATGAACCAGACAGGTATGTTCTATCTGCAATGAGGGTGGTTCATTATGCTGATTATTGCGATTGTGTACCATTAATACTCAGCTTAAGTATCGCGGACGTAACATCAAGTATCATACTTCATCAGCTTATTGCTCCTACCGAAGGCGAAAGCAAAGATAAACGCCAGTTATCGATCAGTGTCCCGTCTGACTCTCCCATCCAGCCGAAGCTAACTTGTAAGATGGCAGGTAGCGATGGTTGTTTTATCTGCATGTGCACATGTAAGTGTTCATGTCTATGAATTTCGCTGGTAGCTCATACACGATGCAAGTCGGACACCACTGGTCTCATGTAGGCATCACAGTTTAATTTTTATTGATTATTTGGATGTTCACAGGGTCTCATCACCACTCTGAAGACAACGATAGACAAGAACTCAAGATAAACAACTCAGACTAGTAAGAAATATACTCGATAGAAATGTGACGAGGTTGACATTCTTGTGTACCTGGCTTCCTTAGGTATCCGTGACGGATATGGTAATTGATCTTGTTTCGCTGGCACGGGACCAATGAGCTTCTGTCTGACAGGTAAACACCTCTTTCGTTGTTGACAAATTTAGAGAGCCACTGCTGTCTGCCATACTCGCTGCATTTTGTTTTGTGGGTGCTACGGTAGAGGCTGGTGCGACGACAAATGGACTCAATAGTTACGATGTCTTCAGGGTGGGCAAGGTCATTGCTGTCATTGGCGGCACATCCTTCGACAACGCGCAGCACAAACATATTTTGCTTTGGGAAATGGTTTCGCGCTGTTCATAGGTGAGCTCATTCCTGGTCACTGTGGACAGGCATCATCATAGACCTTTTCTCGTTTCTATGTGCTGTTTGCGTCTTCGTCCTCGACAAATACCTTCGTTCATATCACAAGGTCTTTGATCGCTGCAAATAGTTTGACCAGTCAAGTGCGGGTAGCGTTAAAGTTGAAATATTTCATTGGTGCGTCATGCTCCTTATGTTCTGGTTTGTGATTCTTTTTGCAACCTTCCAGAACGCTGGTATGGTGTCGGTATATTGGTATCTACGGTGAGTCATTGGCTTTGCAATGATGTAATAAGTGTTGAATTTTGTGCAGGCAGTTGGCACACAGCGAAGGCTCGAGAAAGGAGCCGTAGTTGATGGATGAGTGTCGAGTTTTTACTTAATCCTTACTATCGGACGTACCCCTTTCTTGGGCATGTTCATTGATGCATGTGGGCGTCGTGTAACGGTTTGTGAGCATTATATTCTTCGAGTAATGCAGGAGCTAATGACAAGGCCAGTATTTCTTTCGGGGTGTATGTTTCTCACCTTCACGCACCTTTCAAGATATTTGGAGACATCTAGTGAGTCAGAACGACTTACGTAGATGGCGTACTAAACTCGACCTAGTCTGTAGATATGTTTTTATGCGATTGCTATGGTGGGTGTATATCGAGATGCACTTCAAACATTTCAGGACTTTAACATTATCCTGTAGATTATCACCTCAGCTCCGTAAGTATAGCTCGTGCGCAGAAGAATACTGACCTCGTTATTACAGTGTCGATTATTCAAGGTTCCATTATCGTCATCGTAACAGCAGCGAGGAAGATCCAAGGCCTTTCCTGCACCGACTCCCTCGAGGGTGCTGTGACGGCCTGGCTTGTGCACGCGTTCGTCTCAGCGCTCATCCCAGGTGCGTTCATGGGTGCTTGCTACACATCGTTGGGATAACGCTATTCATCTGCCGTGTGTGTCCTGCAGGTGGACTATCGTCTCATCGACTGGGCATCCATCTTTGTCATCTGCTGAGCGACCGTCCACCAATCGTCAATCCTCGGGCAGCCTTGCTCAGTCCACCATTACGAAACCAGATTTCATTCGGCAGTTCCAGTTGGCTTGCAATGCAAGTTGCGACGTTGGTGAATTCTGTACCTTCCTTTAAATACTTTCTGACAGCACGGCGCGCAAGCTATTCAAGACTTTCTGAGCTCGTGCCCTGTGGCCGTGGAATGGTGGGCCGAAGCTGCGCGCAGCCTTAATCCAGAAAATTTCAAAGACGAGGGAGTTCTCAAGATGCTTAATGACATGAGAAATCTTAAGTGGACCTCCTTACCTCGAGCCAATTCTTCTGCCTCTGCCAGTACCAACGTCCATGTTCCTACAGGGATTTCGGCAACATCTGAAGCCACAATTCAGCCTTTGCCTTTGCCCTTGCCTGCGAATCCCCTGCCCGCTCAACAAACGCCAGCAGGTCCTAGTACCAAGGAAGCTTTCGTGCGATACTTTCATGAACGATTTCAGGTGCATCACTTCGTACCTCGCTGACTAACCGAGTTTGACGATTTTTTCATCCTCAGGGAGTAGACATGGACGTGACTGTCAAATTCCTTATGCAAAATCTGCATTCTGTGCCGGAGGAGTGGCGGAAGGCGCTCTTCGGCAGTCTAGCTCCAGAGTTTAAAAAGGAGCTTGGTCATGCATTGACTCGTGCAAAGGCTTCAGCAGCTAGCAGAACTTTACCTGTGACCAGTGCCGCGACGCCGAATACCTCCTCCGACCGTGTGCCAACCGTCGCGCAGCAAAGTCGAACCACTACTGCCAGCAACACTGTTATGCCTGCAACTGCGCACACTACGTCTGAGTCGTCAAAGTCGATTCCCGTACCCCCCAGACCGTCTGTGACTAAAAATACACAGGCTAAGTCCACGAGTGTACAACCCCCAAGGGCGTTGACTTCAAATCGCACTGCTGCAACTACCGTCGCTCCATTGGCTACCAAGGCAACCCCCGCACCTCACGCACGCGAAACATGTATGGAGTTCTTCAAGCTGTGGAACCCTGAAATATTCGCGTCAAAGTCTCTCGACAGCAGAATGGGTTTTCTCCCCTGAGCTTCGCGACTTGCAGGAGAATGATGAACATAGAAATGTTGTTAGCAGGCTCGTTGGGATTGAGGACGATATCCATCATGGATTCCCTGCGCACTGTCGGTTATATTCAGGCGCTATCAACATTTGTTAGTCACCATCACTTCCATTCTCACTGCTCAGTCGACCTAACATTGCATTGCCGTTTTGCTATAATATCTCGCCTTCTCACTGTATCCTTCGCTCGCACCACGAACACCTATATGGGGTATTTGGAATAAGGACGTCTTGTATCATGCATCTAGTCAGTACAACCGCCCGATCCCACTCTCAGCCTCGTAGATCCTTCGACCTTCTTTATCTGTACGGCCTGAAACTCGTAAGTCCATTCTTATTTCACATCCTCCTGACTCTGATATATTTTATGGCCATCGCGAGTGTTTGGAACCAATACTTGACCGAAACCACCAAGCTTGCGACTATTCCCTCAAAACAATATCAGAACATGCTAATAAACCATTGGGCATTTTTATTGTGAGTGTACTGCTACTGTGCGAACTTCCTTAGTTACTCTATGTAGGGCTCACGTTGAAGGTCGCATCGAAGCTGTCCGAGAAAGCATGGCTTGCTTCAATCCCGTCAGCGAGGCGGCTTCAGCACCATCCACATTGTCGCTTGCATCGTCTGCGGATTCTGGTGTCCTCGAACCAGAAGATATCAATGTCGATGGCCCGCTTGAGCCAGAAGATACTAACCTATCGACAGAGACCTTGGTCGCACCTGACAGCGATCACCTTTGTGAGGACCTTGACGAGACCTCAACATTGCAACTAGATACCTTAATCTCAACTACTCCAACGCCTGAATCTACGGATGCACCATCCACTTCCTCTGCGCCAACCGGTCATCTTGATAACTTGTCGACCACCTCACCATACCGAGGCAATTTTGGCTTAAGAGCGTGTTTTGGCCTGCGCCCTTCTGAATGTATCAACGCCTTACTTTTTGCTGGAGCTGGAGTATTTGGTAAATGTACATCTTGTATTATCTATCCGCTTCGCCTGCAACCTTCTTAATCTCCCCCTAGATCCTTCAAATTTCTTAATCCGCCTCCCAGTTCCTTCGCTCTTCTTCATCCGTACGCAGTCTGAAACTCGTGAGTTCATTTGAATTTTTATTTATTTACAAGATGGCTTACCTATCAGCGCTAACGCGCACCTCTGAGCCCTAGGAGGAACTCAAGTTCTCTCATCTCCATCTCGAACATCCTACGCTCCCTCGCGATCCACAGGACCATCATCGCGCGTAGTTCTTCTGGCCAGACTGGAGGCAACGGGTTGGGAGCGAACGGTAAGTCCGGACGGTAGACCTGTTGGCGCACGCGCATTCGCGCGGCAGCCCACATAATGTACACCAGCTCCTTGAATAATATTAGTACTGTTTCGCTAATACACGTACTCCTCACTAATTGCCTATCGGTCATTCTGAATGACACGTCCCGAGGCCGTGGAATGTGTTCGAGGAGATGTTGAGGAATCTGGAAACGTTCGCTAAGTGGGCATCGATAGAATAAGTAATACTCGACGCACGTCATGATTCAGGTTTTCGTTTCCAATCTCGTTTCCTCCGACATTCGCATTGCCTTGGTTATTCATGCTAGACAATATGAGAATAATCAAGAACGATTGAATAAATGTGCTGACCTTCTGAAGCGTTGAGTGATAAACTGATGGTACTAGTATGCGTTCGTAACGTCCCGATTTAGTAATCTTATAACCCGGCATTTTCCGGATGAACACTGCCTCTGAAGTTCGACTCGGACTTGGACAAGACTTGGAGGGTGCCTCGGTGGAGGTCGAGCTGAACGACACCGACTGTAATGTATTCGCCATCAGTGTAAGTCCCTGCGCCACTCTAGATTCGTAAATCTGATATATACATACAGCGGGTTACAATACTCTATGCGGGCTTCCGCTACAGCTACCGTCGTGATCTCAACAATATATTGGTGCTCTTGATCGGTGGTATCCCCATTGCCACGCCGACTGTCTTATCTGTCACTCTTGCCGTGGGTGCCCAACAATTGGCTAAGCACAAAGCCATTGTTACCCGTATCACCGCCATCGAAGAGGTGGCTGGTGTTACCATCCTTTGCTCCGACAAGACGGGTACGTTGACCATCAACAAACTTACCATCGATAAAGCCACCATTCGCACATATGGCCCCTTCTCTGCCGATGATGTCATGCTCCTTGCCGCCTACGCTTCTCGTACCGAGAACCAGGATGCTATTGATTTGGCTGTTGTTCAGGCTCTCAGTGACGTTTCACGTGCTCGTGCTGGAATTAAACTCCTTGACTTCAAGCTTTTCAAGCCCGTCGATTGAAACGCACGGAGATCACTTACCGTGAAGAGTTGTTCGGCCAGCTCCACATGATCGTCTGCCTCATTATCACCTCGCAAGCGTTGATCTTCGTCACCCATTCGCATGGTTTCTTCTTCATGGAGTGCCCTTCTGTTGCTCTCTTCGGAGCATTCTGCGTTGCGCAGCTCGTGTCTTCGATTATCGCCGCCTACGCCAATTTCGGCTTCACACAGATCCAGGCAATTTCAGGTGGATGGATTGGTATTGTGTGGGTTTGGGTACGTATATCTATCGAGCCTTTTTCTGTGCCTTTGCTCACTCATGAATCCCTAGAACATCATTTGGTTTGCCCCTTTCGACTGGATCAAATTCGCAATGAAGGCCACTGTTATCAAGAAGCTTCGCCAACGTCACGAGGTGGCACAAGCGGCACAGGCCATCACTACTACTAGTGTCCCCATCACTCGCACCCAATCTCGCGCTGCGTCGATCCACGAATCGTCATACTCGAACTGTGTGTCGTTCATCCGCCGTGCTGCTCGCAAAGTCGACTTCAGATCCAAGATTAATAGTAAGCACTGGCGTTCGTGTTTCTTTGATCTTGAACTTTTTCTCCAGTGACGTCGTGATTTGATTTGCGCTTATCCCTTATTGATACTTTTGTTTGATCATAGCTTCTTCCAATGTCACTTAGTCTAGCGAGGTGTGCAACTGTATTTCTCATGAAAGGACCAACCCAAAAGTGCAGCAAATTCTATTTGACGATATAGATGTAGTCTGGTTGTCATTTTGTTGTGAGTAACATGTGAATCACCAACAACTGGAGTCAAGGAGGCGGAAAATAGGAACCAGGTGCCAGGTGCCAGGCTCCGCCAGCATGATCTACATCATAAGTGCGCTTAGATTTGTTAGTCATTTCTAAAGCAGCTTTGCATTGAAATGGCTTGGATGACCTTAAAACTGGAACTATGCATAAGATAAAATAAGAATAAGTTTGCAAGTTGAAGCCATTCAACTACTGTGCCTTATTTGCTGGAATGTCGCTATACTTGAACCTTGTCATTGTAGTCACGTGGTCTGAACATTTGCTGGTCATTGCCAAAGCGGCTTTCCATTAAAATGGCTTGGATAGCCTTGAACCTGAAGCATATACGAGACAAACTGAGAATGGACTTGCAGGGTGAGGGTGCTGGACTATTGTATCTTACTTGCTATGATGTCGCTATACTTCAACCTTGTCATTGACGCATCTTCTAAGTCTAGATTTGCACGAATCAATGGTCATTTATGAACAACCCGAATTTCTTCTAGAATACATAGATATATTTGGCAAAAGCGTAATTGTATCGGTCTATAGGTCTCATGACTACCATGTCACAGACTCATGAATTCACTGATGTGAGACTTGGAACATGGTGCTGAGCTGACTGACTGGCCTGACGACGGCATCAGAGTGGATACTTGAACTTCAAGCTGGGCAGCATGAACTGGCATAGGTGCTTGGTTATGGTGGGGACTTGGATGGTCTACAGAAGGTGCCGGGGTACTGAGGGTGGGGCAATGCTCATTGCGGACAAGTGATTTCAGGTCCATAACGTGAGCCGTCACATTGTTGATATTTCCCTTGATATTGTAGATGTCATCTCTGACCGACAGTACATTGCGCTCGACTCTGCGCATGCGAACAGCAAATGACTCCTAATTGTGACTGTCAGGTGAGCAGCTCATCGGTCCTTCAAATGTCTCACACACCATTTCATGCAGGGAACCAAACTGCTGTGGTTCTGCTGGTGCCAGGTCCCCGCCACAACTCACCTCATCATGCTGTACTGGCACCTGTGTTTGCCAGCGTTTTGGCAGGGACGGCGCACAACTGAAATCAGCCGCCATTCCAAATGCGGAGAAGACTGCTTTGGCCTGTCAGAAACTGCAGTGAGTACTATACGAGTGGATTTCTCATTTTCCACTGGAAGCTCACCCATGATGTGTTTGCAGCACGATCCTTATCAACCAGGGTGCGTTGAGTGCGGTCTGCCCCCTTCTTGCTCTTGTAAGTGGCTGTTTGCTCTGCTGCCTCAAATGTGTCCTCAATCCGCTTGCGGGACCGCGTCATCCGAGAGGTGTGTTCCCCCCACTTTCATTTGAGCTTCGGCTGGAACAAACTACTCACTCCCATCAGGTACACCGGTCAATTCAGCAGCTGCCAGCACACCTCAGCCATTCAGCCTCGTCATTCAAAAAATCACGGAGGCGCTGCAGAGCTTCCTCTCGGTTACCACTGATCGCCTGCCCATATTGCTTTAGCTTCTCTCATATCTCGGCCTTTGTGGTCCTTTGAGTCCTGTCAGTGAGAGTTCAATGTGTTGCTACGTGTCAGGGGCTGATTTACTTACAGCATGAATTGAAATGCAACAAGTGGCACACTGGGCGTATACTCCTGTCCGACGATGGGTAGGCGAAGCACCTCGGCACCAGGTTCTAGCATAGTGTGTGCGTGTCGAGGGTGTCACTGCAAGTTGCTTTAAATCCTGGTCTAACTTGACGGCATGTTCCGGCAACAATTTGCAAATGCTTTCAACTTAGCGTTCCTTCACAGATACCACCTGCCATGTCACCTGTACCTGTAGGATTGATGTATTACTACCTACAACTACAAGTGATTCGGGATACAATAATCACTGAGGACTACAGATCAGTGTGATACAACACTGTACTGTAGACTATAGTTCCCTATAACCCTACTACATTGCCTACTACATTGCTTAGCTGTGTCCGTGTATAGTAGTGTTATATGTTCCCCTTCGTTCCCTACCGATGAGATCGCAAGATTAATGAGATCGCAAGATCCATCTGAGATCATCACACCAAAGCCAACAATGACACACTGACTCGTTCAAAGTTCTTGTGCCTAACACCAAAGCTAATAATGGACACACTGAGTCGTTCAAAATTCTTGTGCCTATTCTACCTAGTACATTTAGGCAATGACACGGGTATACCCGTGGGTGTCGCCAGTATCACCCGCACCCGTACCCGCAGGTATACCCACACCCGCGTGGTGGGTGTGGGTTTTATGGTGGGTTGGTAGGTAGCGCACCCGCGGGTACATGTACCCGCGGGTATACCCGCAGGTGCGCACTAAGATAGTTGAAAAAAACAAAATGTAACTACAAGCAGCGAGTGTTAATTCAACCTTATTCTATCCCATCCGTCCTCGAGAACCTCGTCAGCATCACCATCAACGTCGGGCAAGGTAGCGACTTTCGTAACGTCTTCGTCCTTGACAAGGTTCAAACGGCTCCAAGCGCCAAGGCAGAGTAAGGCGCGTGTTGACTGCACGGACAGACGTGACCGAACGTGAGTTAACAGGAGCCTACCGCGGCTGAAAAGACGTTCAACGTCGACCAATGTAGCTACCAACAGTGTCAGAATAATCTTTGATAGTGACAAATTAGACGTACCAGGTATTGTCAGATAGTCAAGTGCCATCCGCGAGAGACACGGATAAGATGAGCGGTGCTCATGCCACCACACGATAGCGTCGGTAACGTGCTCAACATCAGCACTCAGGTAACGGTCGAGCTCGTTCACTAAGTCGATGGATTGGGGTGGCGCGAGCGCTGGCATGTTGTCAAAAATACTTACTCATGGCAATCCTGTAGACCTCTGATGTATCGGTCAGCTCATAGTATCGGTCCAAGGTCTTCTTTGCGAGTCGAACTGCCGCGTGAATTGATGGAGAATATTTTGTGTCGCGAGAATACGTGGTCATCCGGGCGTCGATTAAATCCATTGCGGGTATGACGGTTGCAAGATTAGGAGTTGATCGAGAGAAGAAGAGGGTAGCATCCTTTAGAATCTTAGATGGGGCGGTGAGCATGTTTGTGTTTGCTTAGTAAACAAAGTCATAACGCACCTTCAAGACATCACGAAGTTGACCGGCAATTTCCCACTCACTGTCAGCAAGCTCAAACTTTCGCATATCGGAGTTACATAAAATTTTGCTTACATACCCACCATAGGGGTACGGGTATGGGTGTGGGTACCCGAAGTGCATACCCCCACCCACACCCACGAGATACCCACACCCACGACCCACGTGGGTCGCTGGTACCCATGACATTGCCTAAGTACATTGCTACTGCTACTCTTCAAAGTCCATGACCATAGGAGGCGCATCGATCGAAGGACCACTGTCATCGTTACAAACATCCACTGACTCCAAAACCACGGCGAGTTGAGGAATGAAGCTCCAACGAGCTTGGAATGAGTTCCGCATCGCAAAACGGAGGGCAGCTTGACGGTACGCATACGCGCGCAAACCCTCTTGCTCAGTGATCTTCTCCGATGGGCGCAGAACAGCGCGCTCATGCCACCAGTGGCCTTGCCACTCCAGAAAGGCAAGCACTCATCGCATTTCTTCGGCTAGTAACTCCACTTCCTCAGACCATCGAGCTGCGCAAGCGCGTGCCTTACACCACTCTATGCGGACGCCTAAATCAAACTAAGTCAGAGATCATGTCACCCAGTTGAAACACTTACAGTCTTGAACACGCTCGTTCTCAGAGTGACTAGTAGTATCTCCGTCCGATACCAGCCAGATCCATGATATTGTTCCGGTACCCTGAGTATGGCCACCTGCAAAATCACCCATGGGTCGAACATCCTCGTGTCTGAGAGGTCGAAGTTTTTCCTCCCAGGCAACCTTATCCACACGAGAGCTTAGCGACTCCAGTGCTTGGCGTGCGCATTTGTATTTGTCCGCTGCTGCATCTTTCTTTGCCTCGACACTTGCAATCAAATTCTGGGCATGGGTGGATGCTGCTTGGCCACGTAAGTGCTTGTCCTTGAATTTGTACATGTGCGAGCGTAGACGAAGATGGGAGTGGAGTTCGTGGAGCGCATCATGAGCTTGTGCCCACTGAAGTTCCCACTCGTACTCCATCAAACGGCGATGGCACTGGTCAAAATAGCTGAGAGCCAATGGAAGATATAGTGGGAAGTCTTGAGGCTTGAGTGCTGCGCTTGAACTTGTGTCAGCTGATGAACGTAGCGTTGAGATGATGGGCATGTAAAGTTGTTGATAACGCGTCTAAGAATCAATACGTCTCTGTAATGCATTAGTCCTGTGAACAATGGCCTCTCGTTGTTTGTCTGTGGGATGAAGTGAGAGGTTTGCAATGTCGCGTTTGAGCTGTTGTCTCTCATAACATGTGAACGGTGAACGTGATGTGAAGAGACACTTCACATACTGATGTCTTCTAATTCAATACCACCGCTAATAAGCACACTGGGCGAGACGTTGACGTTGAGTGAGTGATTGATCCCTTCCTGCAACTCTTTTGCTTCCAATTCTGCGAGCTGCGACCTTACCACAGCCTGCGTGATAGCTAGATATTTACCCATCAGCACAAGTTGACAGAATGAATGGGCAGTGACTTACGAGCTACCTTACTCTCAAAAGGGTTTGGATGAGCGTTGTCCTCCTCCCATAGCTGAACTTCTAACCCCCATTCTTCCAGCAGTGTAGGAAGAACAGTTGCTTCCAGGTCATACAACGCAGCACGATGTTCCCGCTCCCATTTTACGGCCTCTTCCATCTTGCATTTCAATGTATGACCTTCGAAGTATCAGCCAGGAAGATAATGATAATTATGCGAAAAACTCACCGAGCGTCGTTGTCTTCTTCCAATTCCAATCGCCAAAGTGATCATCCAATGTATTACGTCGTGTTCCTGGCCCCATCTCCTTCGTGCTCGATGCAACGCGATTGGCGTTTGTCCAACCTCGTTCCGGCACCTCCCCATCTGTCCTACCCACCCACTTAGTGAGGTTCCACGAGAAATTGACCTGACAGGCTGCGACATGGGCTGCAATGTGAAATTTTGGCACAAAGTACCGAACCAAGATGTTGTCGTGTGGTATATGAAGGCGAGTCGGCATGCAATCCATTCTGTTCCACAGCTTTTTGGACCACTGACATGCGATATCGTACGAAATATTCAGCATGGTCACCGTGAACCCGACCAGCGTCGAGAATACAAGGTAATCCATATTCAGGTACCTTATAACTCTGTCAACTAGCTGAGTAGAAAAATGCGGCAAACGTACCTTTCACCCTTCTGAAGATCACCTACCCCGTTCAGCAACTTGAATTCATGTCGAGCGCAGTCGACAGTTCCTATGCCGGTTGCTGCCAGTCCTCGTGAGGATTTGGTATCAGCCATGTTGACAGCGTTATGGCTGACACATGTGCTGCGCTAGTGGAACAGTAAGTGCATCACCCTACATATTAGAGTATGTACAACGTACATCTTGTCTTTCGTTAGCTCGCTCCGATAAATAGGCCTTGTATGCTTTCTCCTCAACAAAGTAGGCCCATCCCGCGTTGAAGCCCGGATCCATTTTGTCGGAGGAGACAGCCTTCCGTTTGAGACGGAAATTCACATCTATAGTGATGAAAAGGGCGTACAACCATCTGTCAACCAGGGTGAGCTAAATATCCTCACCCAACCATCAATCCAGACCTACCTCGTTCCTGGGGGCGAATTCTCCCAACCACTGGGTAAGTTTTTGCCTGGATGTGGGCACACTGGGCACATCACCGCAAGCTCGCCAGCTTTTGTTTCTGCAATGCCACCAGGGTCATGACCTCGCCCACCATGCCTGAGTTGTCGAAGGTGCCGCCATTCGTGGACAATCCGCATAAATGCAGAATAACGATCCTGCACGGCCCAAGTTTGAGTACCATTATGTTAGCATTTAAATTTGAGACTTACCCTAATGGGTGACAATCCACTATTGTCAGTGCGCCTGGCTAAACCATGGAAAAATTTGTAGGCGGAAATTTTAGACTCGTATAAGAGAAGGTGGAAGTGTTCGAGCACGTTGAATGTAGCACCTGTTTGTGGGTCTGTCGTAGTCGCTGGATACCATCGCGCTCGTAATAACTGTTTGTAGCGGACTTGTGCAGTCTCGCAGCCACAAAAATCTAATACAATTTCATGGATTCCGTTAATGTTGATAACGACAAAATCATCCCCCTTTGAGGGACGTGGGTTGTAACAGCGGTCACTGGGAGTATGGCCCAGTTGTATGTGCAAACCGAGGGTCTTGAGTTTGATGCGTTGAAAAAACGAACCGTTCCACTCCTGTGTAGGGTTGGTACCATACAGATTGTATATCTAGGCAACACATACCTCAATGATATGCAACAGGCTGCATCGATGTTGGTTGACAACACAATACTGACAGGACATCTCCATCCCAAAGCAGTCCCTACAGCGGTACTTGGGTCCATCATTGCCGCAGCGGCAGTGCGTTCGCTGGGCTTCATGACCACGGCCCTCCAAGAAGATGGTTTCATCAAGGAAGGATTGACGTTGGGGGAGCCAGACCAGGAGTGGATTATCCTACAAAAATTTGTGAGTATACTACAGAACATTCATATTCCTACACATCACTTACTGCAGGATGCTCTTTGTGCTTATCTGGAAGAATGTCTGGAGGATCATAACATGGAGGAACTTCGTCCCAATCGTCGTAGTTTGGCTGGTCCTGAATGGTATGCGGTACACATAGTGAACCACTGGAAGACGGCTCACTCTCGAGTGTGGCCTCGAGTGAAAGATAAGCTGTTTGTAGAGTAGTACGCCCATCAGTGAATGCATATTCCCGTATTTGCTGGACAGCCGGTGTTGACGTGAAGGATGGTTGAATGAAACACTCAAATCGTGACTTGGGCTTCTTGCGCACCATGGCAGGGTACGATGGCAGCCTGGTGTGGAAAATTTCAACATGGTGAATCATTCTGAAAGTTACATGTAAGGCTTCCTCAACTTTGAATAGACCACACCACTTACTTTGTACCGCAGTAACCATACCATGAACATGCCGCATCAACAGTATTGATTCCAGTAAGTTGACAAGATACCATTATTGCGGGTGCCATTCTCTGGCCCAAACAGTTTGAGAGGGCGTGTTGGATGATGGGGTGAGTTCCAGCAAATGAGGACGGTATGGAGTATGGAGTTGTACCTTCGGCGCCTGTAGAAAAAGCCACGCATGATCCGTGAGGTTTGAGGCTGTGCCATTGAGCACCGTGTTTTTAATTTTATGAAGTTGTGACGGTATGGAGCATGGAGGTGTACCTTCGGCGCTTTTAGAAAAAGCCACACATGATGCATGAGGTTTGAGGCTGTGCTATTGAACTTGAGGCCAACACCGCATTTTTAATTATAACAGTACCTTGCAGATAGCGCACATTATGGTGTTTCAACTGAGATAACAGAGAAGCAAATGTTTTTTATACTACACAAGTAAAAATTGAACTCGCAGACTCGCAGTAGATACATCAAATCCTGGTGCCTTTCTGGTACATTAACTCCTCCATAGAGTGAGCAAGTGTGAGGTCAGGAATTCCTCCATAAAGCACCAGAAATTGGATGTCCTCCAGATACGCGAGGACAGTCCTCAAGAAACGGCTGACAGAATCTGCGGCATGCCATTCAGGTGAGACTCTGCAAAAATTAAGGATTTGGTCTTGTGCGGCAATAGTACAATTGAATAATTTTTGGACGTCGGCCATTGGCGTTTCGATGATGGAGATGTCGGCTTTGGTAGATGAGTCGTCCGGCATATTCTTAACATAGGCACATAAGATGCCATGGACGAAAGTGCAGGGGTCGTTGATCTTTGCCAACATCTCATCCTTGATCTCTTTGACGATGCGCAAGCATTCAGGAAGGTTATCTCTGTTGAACGTGTTTGATTTCATTTTAGACTATTTATAATATAAAGAACATATGGTTGACTTTCGTCATCGTCCGAGTCCTGGGAATCCTCGCTGCCAGTGTTAGACTCAGACTCATCTTCATCACGACGCAGGGCTTTTGCAACAGCCTTTGACAGGTCTCTTGAGAATTTTCTGGCTTCTCGTGATTCCTTGCTGTTAGAGCTCCGTAGCTCTCTGCGGTTCATCAAAATCCTGTCTCTGTTTCTTCACCACGATCGGTCAGGAACCGTCGGGAACATTTCATTAATTTAAAGTATGACATACCTAGCATAATAGCTCCTACACTTTTCACATGCAGCTGCTAATTTTGCCTCGGGTGTTTTATGAATGATCGGACGGGGCATGTTGACTAGTAGAGACTTGGTAGTAGTAGTAGTAGTAGTGGTCTTGGTTGAAAAAGAAGCAAAGAACCTTTGAAACCAAGACTCGGAGTCCAGTGGTAGGACCAAAACTTCAAGTTGTACATATGAATATCAACAATATCCACTAGGCTAGTGGTCATTTGCAGCAACTAAATATTCCTGTTCTGTAGGTAGAAGGGTGAACATTATTCAATAAGCGTTTTTGGGCTGCAGGCGCACTTGCTATTCCAACAATAAATTTATCCTACCGCCATATCTACTGAATGAGTCCCTACACATCATGTTGCACAGTATACCACAATAAATTGATTTAATGTCTTAAAACATGTGTGATCGGGTGACAAGGGTAGCTAACAATGGCTTAAAAGCAATTTCAACACGCTGTTGAACTTACGCACTAGCGCAAACCTTCGACGCCCAAGTAATATCATCCTTGGGTAGACTGCTTTGCGGGACTTAGAGGAATTTTGATATCTTGGGCCAAATTCAGCAAACACAGATCACACAACCTACCGATCGGCTTCGTCACCAAGTAATATCATCTTTGGATAGACTCCTTTGCGGGACTTAGAGGAATTTTGATATCTTGGGCCAAATTCAGCAAATGCAGATCACACAACCTACCGATCGGACTCATCCATCAAAAGAATCTCACGATCCAGGCCCAGCTATCAAGCAGAAGCAAGCAGAAGCAAGAAGAAGCAAGAAGAAGTGTGATGCCATCAAACGAAGGCTAGGTACCAGGTCCAGAGAACCGTGGATTGAGTGCCGGACCAGGGATCCTCCACTAATGTATCAGCCCTACAATGGTAGATGATCTATGGGCTTCAGTGATTATTGTATCTGGCTTGACCTACTATAGTAGTCATTTAATGTATCATTCTTACAGTATGGCCTGGCCATGTCTCTAGCTCAACTCAAGGGTGCCACCGCTTATCTTGACGAGTCCCAAGGCACTGTCAGTATTGAAGCTGCAGTCGAGGACCAAAATGAGGAAGTGGAATCGCTCATCAATAGCTTCGATGTCGACAAACAGGCTGCTTGTGGCACCCTGCATCCTGTTGGTGCTGATGAGGCCACTGCACCACCATCAAAACACAGGAAGGTGGCTGCCAGACTCGTGGACCATGTCCAACTCTCTTCGAGCCTTGAAACGGCCTCAGTGGGTGTCATCGTGGACACCACCCTTTCAGACTATCAGCGGTACACTCAATTTTCTCTCCATGAACCTGCTGTTGACATGTTGCACAGGTACTGGCACCAATTCAAGGATTTTTGCGCAGTGATTGAGAAGGTCAAATCTGCCAATGATGTCGATGGCCTCTGGCCTGATCTACCAGCCAACTTTCCTACTTGGATTGCCCTCTGGATAATGGACAAGTAAGTTTCACTTCCCAGTTGCCATATGATGTGCTGCATAGCTGATCAAAATCACAGATGTGACGAAAATGACATCTGGACTGGTAGGACAAAGGCACCGAGCATCCCCCGTGTGACGTACGGCACTGCACAGAAGATGAGGGCTGCAGTCAGCCACAAGTTTGGCTGCAACCATAAGCTAGGTACTCAACCATGGTCAGAACATCCAACCATTACTGGGAAGTTTATTGGGAACCCGTCACTTTCGGTAATGGTCTCACAATACATGGTTAGCCTTTGTTGCAGAAAGGTGAGTGCACTGCATGTCAGTGGTACAAACTGCTGATTCATCCTTCAGGTACGGGCAGGGGAGGCTGTCACGAGTGCTCGAGCTATGGATGAGGCTACCATGAAGCACTTTTGGGATTTTGCGTGGGCGACACCACGCAAGGAATATGGACCAATGTCGCACAAGTGGAAAGCTGAAAATCCTGCAGAATGGGCAGGATTTGTGATCCGCATGATGCTGCTGTTACTTTACTTGGTCTCAATGATCTGTCTCCTGCATTATGACAAGGCCCTCCGGATCACTTGGGCAGATATAACTTTTCAAGTCAAGGACAACGTGATCGAAGACAATTGGCTTGACACATCCACAGATCTATTTCTTCAGGACACAACCACATTCCGACCCGCTGACTTCTGTGTGAAACTCGAGCTGCCATTCAGAAAAATGCATCAATATGGAGGTGCGTGCTCAAGTACTCAAGTGTGCATGGCTGATTTTGATTATGACAGGCATAGCACTGTTCTATATATATCCTGACAAGGAGTGTCCGTGGATGTGCTTGGTGCAGATGTTTGCAGTTTGGTGGGTATTGGCAAGGGAAAGGTGCGAGAACCTTGATGGCTTCATTTTTCGGAAGAAAATTGGTACCAACACTATTAGCGTGAATCCCACAGACGGTATGGTGGGTGTCCTGTGCTTCTTGGCACTGCTTCTGATTTATCTGGCCTAGACCTCTAATGTGTTCCTCGAGTGTTTTCACAATAACCTCCTGGATATTGGCGTGGATCCACATCCTTATGGCACTCACTCCTTTCGGCGGGGTGGGTGTCAGTTTTTATACAAAGTATGCAGGTGGGACTTTCGGGACATATGTGACTGGGGAGGATGGGCCGAAAACTTTGACAATCCAGGTACCATCTTTAAATACCTGCTGTCATGGAATGACAATCCCCGGGAGCAACGGGAGCACTACATGAATCCCAACCGGCCCAGGAAGGACCCTTGTCATACTTGTGGTAGAACTTGTCATTGTGCTTAATAATAGTAACCTAATACATGGTAGATGAAGTGAAACAGCGTGAGCACAGAGAGTAGATGAATGTGAAGTGACAAGATAACAATACAAATGCAGTACAATTATGCTGGAGTGAAAGACAGATGAAGAAGAAGTTTCAGAACAACCCGAGAAGGAAGTCATCCTTGCACGTCAGATAGTAAGGTCAATAATTTCATGGTCTCCACCTTCGTCTTGAGTGAGGTCGATGATATCCACATATGAAGAGGAGGAGACAGTGGTAGCAGACGACGCAGGGCCATCATCCATTGTGTTGTCCTCGAGGTCAATTGCGTGTGACGTGGAAGGCTCCAGAGACATAGGGAACATCGTTCGGACCCAGCAGTCATATATGTCATCAGCAAGCCATACACGAATATACTCAGTTGATTGTGTCACATCATCTGAACCCTTCGAGCTTCCAGTGGGAAGCAGCTGAAGTGTTGCTCATTCAAGATCACAGATGGGCACATCATTGTTGTGGCCTGCAATCCCCGCAAGGACTTTCTTTGGACGCCTCACACGACACTTAAATATTGCCTTCGTACACGCCGGTGCGAGGTCAATCTGTGAGCAGGACCTCATTATATTCAATGAAAGATAAAACGACCGACGGACCTCATCACTCGGAGAGGACTTTTTTGCAATGTCATCGAGAAATTTGTGCAACACCACAATGGGCCAGATGTTAGAATGACATGAGCTCAGGAGTCTCTTCGGGTCCCAGCCATGTAATTGCTAGACGAGCAAGGCCAATGGTGCGATGTCAGGTGGTGCAGGGGAATGCAGGATAGGAAGCTCCATGAGTGGGGTGACAGCATGTTTTGCGTACAAATTCAGAATATGTTCATTGGGAAATGGATCAGGAAGTTCTCGTGCAACGGCAGGGTGAGCTCGACCCATCTCACCTGTGGGACCATCCATGAGATGGTACAGAGCATCCATCCGCCACCGTTCAAGGGTCTTATAGGGCGAGTTGCTGCCACATCCAGCGTCTCGTAGCACACTGGTATTCATGCAGTGCACGAGACCAAGGGCACTCTCACGACCGCACCCAGAAAGACCATTCTGACATACATTAATGAGAATCATCATTTGGTACAAAGAAAAGCATGCTAACTTACATTTTTATAGTAGCCGGCGCAGTATACGGCCATGGTCATGAATCCGTCAATGGTAAAGTGCGTTTCCACCCGTTCCTGGATGGAACTAGTAATGTACATCTTGACGGTCGCTGTTGCATCAGCTGAGAATGACGAGCTAAGAAAGAAAATCGTTCAAACCTGCCAATAGAAAAATTGCAATAGCCTTACTTTCGAAGGACGGTCTGAGCACCGAAGAGAAAGGCATCGCTATAGTCAATCATGACAGCATCGATGACCACTGCGTTTTTCATCAATGCTAGTTGAGCTCCAGCCTCTCCCGCAGCCTAGGCAGTAGGCAGACACAATAGATGCAATGTCAGCAACACACAGTAAGATAGAACACAATGTACCGTAATCCATTGCATGTTGAACGCGTTGAGGATCCGCTGAGTGGGCTGGACCATCCAGTGGTCTTTTGTAGACACACGATGGCCTCTTTTGACATCGGGCCGCTGATCGCCATCATAACAGAAAATGAGCTATACTGGGTGCTGTGCAAGTCGAGCGAGCCGAAACAGAAAGGTCCTAATGGTGGGGTTCATTCCAGTTTGAGAATGCGCACGGTGCCATCTTCCTTGCTGACATTGTTCAAACCATCCGCTGCAGAATCGTAAGTCATCGAACAGGGGAACACCCGAGATGTTGAAACTGACCTTGCATCGATACCCACTACATAGGGTGAGTGAGGCGCTGGTCCTACATAGCGGTCCAAAACAGCAAGGGACACGATGGGTACCGTCGTTGCAGCAGGCTCAAGTACCTGTGGAACCGGAGGTGAGCTTTCTGTTGACTGAAGTTGCATACACACGTACCTCCCACAGATTATTGATGCCCATGGCAACAGGGACTCGCCAGTTGGTACTAGTAGTGGAATGTTGAAGAGAGGTCGTTGGAGAGAGGTCGTGGCCACTATAGGTGATGGTGATGATGACGAGAGGGTGATGAGAAAAGGGTAGCAGTACACGTACCCAAGTCAATTATAAATCATGTGGTGCCTGGGACTGCAAATTTGGCGAGGACTGTCAATTTGCAGTCCATCAGCTTGAAGGGTGTTTTTTTTCGTGGAGGAAAGCATGCGCCCCTGCCAATTCCTCAGCTGGGTCAAACCAGTAAATTGATGTCCCAAACGTGGGAGATTTGCAGTCCCTTCGGCACGTTCCCTGGGGAGGTTGAGATTTGGCTCACCTGTAATCCCTTGCCTTGTCCAGCGGTGGTTCGAGCTCGTCCGAGGCTCAAAATGTCTCAATTTTTCCGTCTACGACATCAATCGCTCATCCTCTGTCCCTCCACGCGATCTGTTCCAGTCTTGGACGGACAGATCATGCTGCTGGCTGGGGTCACATCCTTCTTCTCTTACTCAGTTTAGGTGGCGTGTGGCGTGGTGGCAGTGCCGGCTTTGTCAGCCTCAGCTGGACCGTCAATTTGCTCGTGATCAGCTCTTCTTTGAAATTCAAACTTGCAGTCATGTGATCTTACCAGGAGAATCCTGGATGCCACTTGATGGCAGAGCTTGATGCAGATGCGTATAAAGGGTCTCAAAGTAAAATATATGAAAACTACAACAAACGAAAAACTTCGGCATGACTTGAAAATTTTGGTGTCTTTCAGACTCCGACAGAACTTGTGCCGGTGATCGCTGTTGTTGTTGTTGTTGTTGTTGTGGTCATGGTCGTTCTCCATCAGGAAAACCCTCCTGGGCAAAATTTTTAATAATTTGCGCTAAATGATGTTATTCTGATAATTCTATCTAATTTCAAGTTTTAGGAATAAAACAGCTAAAAGACGATAATGTACAATGGAATTATCGAGATTTATTTGAAGATACAGAAAGTGTATCTATCTAGATACAGGTTCAACCAAAAAGTGTTACAGTCATCTAGAACTGTATCACTTGACCACTCTCATGGGACGATGGCACCGAAATTCGGCAGAAGATGGGCACTCCACACAATCTTCGACAATGGCACAATGCTTGCCAATTTTGCGCCACCAAGCAAGGAACGCGAGACCTTGTAAAGGCCATGGTGTCGATCGGGAGCCAATGGAAACAGCGAGAACCATTCGATATAAGCCAGGTGGCTAGGAACCTGGACTGTTGGTGGAAAGAGGAGCGGGAGTGATTTCAAAGGTAATGAGAAAACGGCTCGTACTTGACCAATGCGGGGCCCAAAAGCCATGGCTTTGGCCTGGCTTCAGCAAACGCCATGCGCAAACGCCCAGCGCACGTTAGCAACTGCTGACGTGGCTCAGACGAATGCGGATGACACATGAGAGCAGGAACGACGCATGAGAGCAGGAACGACGCAAATTTCGTTGAAGTTCATCATTTGCACATATTTGTTTCGCTCACGTGACTGTTTGGTTGATATCGAACCATTTGCGTGTATTTGTTTGGCTCGCATGACTTTGGTTTGAAAAGTTTTTGAACTTCCGACGTTGATCCCTCATTCCTCAACATTCAACGTCGTCAGCCTCAATCATCAAGCTGATAGGTATGTCTTAGGTTTTTTAAAAGTTCTATTTAACATTTGTCCCACCGTTTGCAGGAAGTGAGTGTGTCAGTCCTCGTTCCAGCCAGAGCCACGCTGATCCAAGTTGTTGTCTGCAGGTGAGTGTGTTGATCATCGTTCGAGCAACCGCCATGCTGATCCAAGTTGTTGTCTGCCATTCGCAGCGGGCAAGTGCATCGATCGTCATTCAAGCATCCACCACGCTGATCCAAATCATTGTCCGCCATTCGCAGGTAGTGAGTGTGTTGATCGTCGTTCGAGCAACCGCCATGCTGATCCAAGTCATTATCCCACCGTTTGCAGGAAGTGAGTGTGTCGAACCTCCTCCGAGCTCAAACCATGCTGATCCAAGTCATTGTCTGCCGTTCGCAGCGGGTGAGTGTGTTGATCCTCCTTTGAGCTCGAGCTATGCTGCTCGAAGTCATTGTCCGCCTTTTGCAGTGTGTTGATCCTCCTTTGAGGGGTCACCATACGTCTTTTCTATAAATCCACTCGCGCATTTCACTAATGTAGCTTTATTAGCTTATGCTTATCCACACATGTTCACACTTGTATGTGCTTGTCCGCACTCGTTCTTGCTGCAACAGTTACGGCTTTGCTAATCTAAGCCAGGGATTAGATATTTGCGGTCAATTGTAGCTATACAGTAATTACTTTTGTGTCTATATTCTATGTAATCAAATATCAGTTGTTTTTTCTTGTAACATCATCTGACTATTGTGGGTGATTTGCAATGCAAAGTTCGAAATACATTTTCTGCAATTCACAATAATTGTGTCTAGTATCAGCTAATTCTTGATAATTATGCAAAATTTACGAGGGGGTAAGAAAGTCCTTCTAAACTACATAATTTTCCTAATTCTCCTAAAGCTGCTAATTAGACATAATTCTTGGACTTTATCAAAGATTATTGAAATTTTGGCCGGGAGGTTTTTCCTGATGTATTGAGTGATGTATCAGTACTATGTATCTATACCGGTTGTCCATTATATATCATGCTACTATCAAGTGATGTATCAGTATGTTTCCTGTATCATTATATATCATTGTTTCTTGTATTGTCATATATCATTGCCTTGTGACTCAGCGAGTGATGTATCTCTGTATCGGTGATATATCAACTATTGAGTCATGAGTCACGAGAATGATATATAACAATACAGGATACATCACTCACTGAGTCACAAGGCAATGGTATATATGATATATCACGATGGATACATCACTGGTATCACGAGTGATGTATCCCTGTATCGTGATATATCATATATACCATTGCCTTGTGACTCAGCGAGTGATGTATCCTGTATTGTTATATATCATTCTCATGACTCATGACTCAATAGTTGATATATCACCCCTAGTAGTATGTCATAAAACATATATTATAAACCTCTGTCATAAACAAAATTGCCACCATAAACAAATTGAACATATGCTAAAGTACTTGTATCAGTCTACAGGAGGCTCGGCAGTCCATGATGGGACAGCATCCCACAATGACCTGAACCATGCAGACATTCTCTGACATAGCATTGCCTGGCGATGTGCATATGCAACCGCACCCTCTGTGAATGCAGGCGATGAAAATTGCCATCGTGAGCCTTGTGCGTCCCACCATCGAGCCTGCCACTCAAAGAAAGAAAGAACATGGCGCATTTCCTCACAAAGGAGTTGTACTTCCTCCTCCCACCGATGAGCCCGTGCCCGTGCCTTGCACCATTCCACATGCAATGCTACAATATATTAATCAAGCGATGTGTGCAGTCAAAATCAAAGACTTACAATCCTGCAGCCCTTCCTCCTGATTGTTTGATACCCCAGGTGTTTTCCATATCCACGAAATATTCTGTTGGCCAACTGTCTTCCCTTCATTGTGATTTAGTGGGACCACATCTTTTGCCCTGTCCAGTGGCTTCAGTATCTGCTGCCAGTCGTCGTTCTTGCCTAGTTTTGAGGCAAGCATAATAAGTGCGTCTCGGGCAGCAGTGTACTTACCTGATATTGCATTGATACGACTTTCAGCAGAATGAATAATGCCCTGAGCATGAGTGTTCACGCACTGACCTCGAACAAAGGTGTTCTTGTACTTGTAGAGGTGGTAGGTCATGTTGATGACAGTGCGGAGGTCATCCAGAGCATCGTTTGCCTGTGCCTGACACAGATCCCATTCATACCTTAGCAAGTGGTTGTCACAGGGGAAGCTTGAGGGCAGTGAAGAAGGAAGAAAAAGTTGTATCTTGTGGACCTTGTCCTCAGAGGCAATATCATCGGGTGAACGCAGGCAGGAGACGTAGGGCATGTACAATAGTTGTACTCAGGACCAGGTGTTGATTCTACAATGGAGGGCATTGATGTGCTGGAGAATCTTGAGTTTTTGTGCATCGGTTGCATGCTGTCTGATGGTGCGAGCTTCGAACTCAACACATTGTCTGTGAAAACACATCAGCCACAAGCACAATATGTGATGCGTGAATATGCACTGCTGATCTTCTAGTTCCATCCCTGATGATATAAGGACCAATGGTGATATATCATCATCCAGGGAGATATGTCTGCCATGCTTGATTTCTTCTGCCTCGGTCTTTGATAATGCCAGGCGCACAGCGGCCTGGGTCACAGCTAATTACTCTCAGTGACGTGAATTATCTGAGATAAAACAATACTCACTAGTCCTCACTTTGACTTCGAACGGATTTGTCAGGGAATGGTCTGACTCCCACATCTCAATCTCTTTCCGCCATGTAGCTAATTGATCTGGATCAAGGGCCGCCTCAAACTCCTTAAGATCAGAGGCACGTTCTTCAACCTCAGGTATTGCAGCCTTATATTTATGGAGGAGAGTTGTGCCTGTGAGAGTAACTCCGAGTCAGTATTGAATTGTTATTGATAGAATGAAAACTTACCCATGCTGCAAACCTTCTTCCAATTCCAATCGTTGAAGTGATCATCTAAGGTGTCTTGCCTGGATCCAGGTCCCATCTCGCGAGTACTTGTAGCGATGGGGTTGATATCTGCCCACCCGCGCTCTGGGGCTTCACCATAAGTCCGCCCGACACCCTTGATGAAGTTAAATGAGAATTTGGTTTGACAACTGGCGATGTGCGCTGGTAGATGGAACTTAGGAATGAGGAACGTGACAACCTTGTGATTGTGGTCGACATGATACTGGTGTGGGAATGTCAACATGCGTGACCAAAGGTTTTTGTTTCACTGACAGGCAATATCGTAAGATATGTTGAGGACGCGAATGTCTTGTGAAGAGCACATGCTTGAAAAAAATAGATAATCCATATTGATGTACCTATCAATGGTAGGTTCAGAAACACAACTATGATATGTTAAATAGAAGAAATTACCTTTCTCCTTTTTGTAAGTCACCAACTGAACACGGTCGTTTGAAATTGTGCTGTGCACAATCAACTGTGCCTGCACCTGTTGCCGCAAGTCCACGTGAAGCCCTCGTATCTGCTAGGTTCACAGCAGAGTGGCTAGAACATGTGCTCTTCTACATTTAATCATGGTTAGCACCGTGTCTCAGGCGAGTGTATTAAACTTACCTCCTGGGGATTCCCCACCCTGTAGTGCGAAGCCAGGAAGTCCTTGTATGCAGTCTCCTCCACAAAAAATGTGTACCCATGATTCAGTCCAGGATCAATGGCATCTGATGATACATTACGCTGAACTAGTCGGAAATTTGCATCAATAGCCAGGAAAATTGCATATAAAAATCTGTAGCTGAGTTAAGAATGAAAATGAAAAACTTGTATGGGCATTCTCACTGGAATTCCGGTGGCGAATTTTTCCACCCAACAGGTAGATTCCTGCTTGGATGGGGATAGGCAGGGCATAAGATGGCACAAGCACCGGCCTCTGTTGCTTGGATGCCTCCAGGATGATGACCCTGACCACAGCGCTTCATTTGCATCACAAAGCGCCATTCGCATATCATCCGAAGAAGACTTGCATAATGATCCTAATGGATACATGTCAGTAAAGATGTATTTGAATGCGAGACCACTTTGCCTACCTTTAGGACACGGGTGCCTGTGTTATCCGTGAGGCGAGCAACAGTATTATAAAACTCCCATACCGATACTTTAGATTCAAAGGACAGCATTTGAAAATACTCTAGCACACGAAAGGTGGCGGCTGATTTAGGGTCCAGTGTGGTGGTGGGAAACAAGCGAACACGTAGCAACTGGGTGATGTGCGGCTGTGCAGACTCGCATCCACAGAAATCGAGTCAACTTCATGAACACCATTGTAGTCGAGAATAACAAAGTCGTTGTTGAATGTAGGGATCGGATTGACACATTGGACACCGATGGGATGCCCAAGCTGAAAGCGGACTCCCAAGGCCTTCAACGTGGTGGTCTGAAATGAGGTGCCATTCCAACACTGTAACTTTGTAAGTTCAAATTGATATTTGGAAACAAAAAGCATACATACCTCTATCCTGTGAAGCAGTTGCCTCTCATGTATGTGCAGAGTGCATGAGAGACACACCAACTCTGCACCGTGACAGTCTTGGCACCGATACATTGGGCCTGCTTCCCTGCAGAAACACATGGCTTGTGCAAAGTCACCGTGACCCTCTAAGCAAATAAACTCCAACAGAAAGAGGTCAGCATCAGAATTCCACAGGCGCAAAGGATCATCCTAAGGAGACCTTGGTTAGAATGACTACTGCATTATTAATCAATATATAACTTACCCCAGCAGTGCGCTTTCACTTGCCAGAACCAATATCCTCATCAACATTATTGAGTGATGAAAAATCAAAATTGTCTGTTGGTAGATCATGTGCATCTTGTGATGCAGGCTCTCCAAATTGGTGTTTGGTGGGTGAGTGTGGAACCGTGTAGTATAGTGAAGAAACAGCAAGACGACCAGTAGGTGCTGCCTCAAAACTGATGTGTTTGCGCTGCTGCTCCTGGTGAGTCTCTTGCGGAGTGTCATTGGTCTCATTTCTTACTGCTCTTCCCGCAGCATCATTGTGAGCAAAGAAGTTGTTCTGGAACTGCCGGAGAGATTGCCACTTTCGACTAATGACCATGGTTTACTCTGAGTCTTGAGATGAGGCTGTGTACCATGTGCCAAACACCGGTTTTTTCCGGTTCTTTTACGTCTAAGTAGATAAGCGTAGACAAGTGCAACTACACTACAGGTCATTAATCCAATGTAATCAGATAGCATTAAAAAACTGACGCATGACTCATTCGGAAGGTGTTTGCCAGCTAAGTGAACCTGCTGATATAGCATTGTCATATGCTTCAGTACTGCCCTGATCTACCAGTGCAAAAAACTCCCTTTCTGCAGCAAGCCATCGTGTTGTCAAATGGAGCAGTTGCTCACACTGCTGTGATAGAGTGTTATGCCCAATCCCTGGTGCACATAGCCATACACTCTCCACCAGGTTGGTAATGCGCTGGTGTAAATTGTGCACATAAGTATGCGCATCTTCGAGCTCAGGGGATATTACATCCCATCCTTCTGTGTCAATGTGTTGGGGTACTGCAAGAAAGTGTTTCAGGAATGTATTGTGCTCGGGAACTCCTGCTCTGTAGCCAAGCTCCATGTATAGTATATCAAGGTCTTGAAACTTGGCGACAATGGACTTAGATAGTGGTCAACATATATCGTGCGCACTGGGTCACCCAAGAAAGACTCACTTCACTCATTTGAGAGTGTTTTCGCCAACGACTTCGTGACTTCGCCTGCTCCGTGGTCTTGTTTCTAGATCAGAACAAACCAGATAACTGTTAATTCCATAGGACAGTGATAAAAGCTAACCTTGCATAGTGAGCTCGCTTGCTTTTCAATCTAGCATTGCGACGATCTTCTTCAGACTTGTATTTTGGTGGCATCGATATGGGTAAGCTTAATACTAAAGCATTGAAGGGTAACTTAACATTTGGAATTGGTTCACGGCAAATGGCCTGATGGGCCAGTCTTTTCGAATGGGAGCCACACTTCAGGACAGATCTAGTGATTATACAACCTGTGCCAAGTAAGTATGACGCAGTATACAAATCTATCTGTCCCGAAGTGTGGGCCAGCCACACTTCAGGACAGATAGATTTGTGTACTGTGTCGTACTTACTTGGCACAGGTTGTATAATCACTAGAAGACTCAATATTGAGAATGTCCGACTTGCGCGCAAGAGTTGTTGGATGTGACCATGGCAAAAGCTTATATTTTAATATCTACAAATGACGGAGCATATAGTACGGAACATATCACACTGCCTCGCTGCACCATGTATTAAACAAAGCCTGAAAATGCTCCTTCGCTTCAGAGTGTTCTAAAGTAATGTACTGTTGTGCTGGCAGCACGAAGTTTGCAGGCAGTATAGCTAAGTATTATACATGAGGCACAAATCCAAATTAATCAAGAGACCACATACATGTCATTGAACAATCCCATTCCATGATAGTTCATACTTACAAACCATTTGAATTGACTAGCGGAGTCAATGTCAAGATTGACAAGTATTTCGACACTGGCATTGACATCAACTATCTGATGCTCTCGCTCAGATTCTTCCCCATCACTGGAGGGAAAGTCAAGCTCGGAACCGGGCCAAATATCTTCATCAACATTGTCCGCAGGGCTGATCCAGACGTCAGCGACATCAGTGTCGTCCTCAACAACATTTGCACAGCTGTCGCTGTCTATTGCACCCTGGTGAGGGTCTGCACAGTACATAAATGGTGTCAGCTTAAAAAAATGGTAGTTAAATTGAGCATACCGTGTTGCACATAAAGTGCACAGTCTTCACCTTCCAGTCGATAAGGCCAACCAAATGGTTGGGGGGAGAATGGGGGAACTTTGCAATGATCAGTGAGCATTATGGAGAACTGGAAGCAAACAACTTACTCTGTCCACTCTGAACCAACTGAATGGCCTCGATGAACTGCTTGAGTGTGAAGCAGGGATGGGGTAACATTTGAACGTGACGGTTGTGGCAGCACCTGATATCTGAGTGGGACATATTTGCGAAGCTGAATGAAGGCCATAAGTTCAAGTTAGCGATGAAGAAAAAAGTATTTGTACTTGTCAATTGATTGGTATTGATTGGTTGACCTTGTGAAAAAAAATGAGCTGAATAAGGATGCGGTGAGGAAATTTGTGACCCACGAGTGACCTGCTGCACCCCCCTCAAAAGGCAACCGGAAAGATGTGAGCATACCAGCTAGAAAAAACAGATATCGCACTGATATTGTATGTTCAGATGGCCCCTCCAAGGTGGACAATGGCGGCGGAACTTTTGTGGCTGCAAAACGAAGTGCCAACATACCTTCAGATGCAGAAAGAAAAGAAAATAGTTTGATTCTTCGAACTACTGTACCCAAAATGGTTCAGTGTTTTCCCCGAACATTTGAGAGTTTGGCCCAGAGAGCCAAGCGAAAACTCACCTGACAAGGACACCGAGATCGACAAATCTGGTCTTGACTTGGCCAATGACGAGGTCAACACTGAGTTGGACCATGAAAACAGTGTGAGCGACAGGGAAAAACTCTCCCAGTTGGATGCAGAGCAGACAGAGGTGCTCAATGCTGCCATCAAGCATCGACATAAAGTGCGTTTCTTTGATATCGAGCTCAATATAGGTCGGAATTCTGATTAGCCGGTCTACAGAAATTGCGGGAGTGGTTTTGAAACAATACCAAAGGAAAAACTACACCTGGCGGGACCTCAACTAGCAAGATCCTATCTACGTTGCTTGGCCAGCGTGCACGAGGCACCCGAGACCTCAAAGAAGTCGAGGTGTACTCGCAAATTCACTATGAATCTAAAGTCAAGCCCTTAGTTTCTGACGACATTAAGGAAAACAACCTTGTACTACCTGATCAGAAGCTTCGTGTTATCTGGCAGCACACGAGCGAATGTTTTGCAAATGAGTCAGAAGATGTAAAGGATGAGGTTCGCGATGAGACTGTGTGGATCAATGCTGCCAGAAAGTTGGGATCAGTTGTGGTGGGTCAAGATCAGACAAAAGAGGAAATTTACCGGTAAGCAATTCTGAGTCTTTGATGATGTTGAACTTGTGTCCGACTTCAGCTGATGCCTTTTGGAAGTGCCATTCAAGAGCTGCCCATCGTGCTGGGTCAAATATTTGAAGAGCTTTCAACTCTCACGGGTGGATGGCACTACTCACTTGTTATGGGTGGGCCTGACCCTTTATGCAAAGGTGATATCATGACGTTAAGGTGCGTCTTTCTTGCTATCTCATTCGCAAGTAGTTAATTCATCATCTTTTGTTAGTTATCACCACGGTAAATCCCTGGAGGGTTTGAGCTTTAAGACATTGACACCAAACTTCCATGAACAATATTTATTACCGTTTGAAAAATACTTGGGTCGCATCTATGGTAAGTATTATCCTCGGTTAGTTCATAGGATAACAGCTGATATATCAATAGGTCCTTCTGTGAAGGGAACTTCAGTTCCCACTTCCACATCCAGTTCACCTCCTCCATCAACTATCAACCTCATTTCACCATCCACACCCAGTGCGCCTCCTCCATTGACTATGGATTTCATTTCAACATCTGCACCCAGTGCGCCTCCTCTATTGACCATGGACCTTTCGACATCCGCACCCAGTGCGCCTCCATGGACCATGGACCTAATTTCGCTAGACGAGCCGTCAGACCAGTCAAGTGCCCACCTACTTCAAGGGCAGGAGTTCAATACTTCTGGTCTGGTACTTGATCCACCCCAATGAAATGGATGGCAAAGTCACCCAGACCCCAACCCATCTTACATGTCTTCAATGGCTCCAGACTCGCTGATCACTGCTTGGAGAAGGGACTATGGGTTCAACAGAAATGTGACTATGTCTGCCGCACTCCCAAGCACCATCATGCAGCCTCAACTGCCATATTCCAATGTATTGCCCATGCATGACCTTCCACTTACAGGCACAATCTCATTGCTCCATCAACCTGTGCTGCTGGTCTCTTTACCTGAACCTGCGCTGCCGGTCTCTTTGCCTGAACCTGTGCTGCCAGTCTCTTTACCCAATCATGTGCTGCCGGTCTTTTTACCGGAACCTGCCCTGTCAGTCTCTTCACCACAAACTGTGCAGCTGGTCTCTTTGCCACAGCCTGTGGAGCCAGTCGCCTTGCCACAACCTGCGCTGCCACTTGAACCTGACCAGGTCATGTTGGTGCATAATTCAAAGCCGTTGACATCCTCCAAACACACCATCGCAACCCAAGCTAGGCGCTCGGGACACCCAGGACGTCCTTCAACTCGAGCAGAGGAAGCTAACAAAATCAGTGATACCAGCTCACAGCAAGTGACGAAGGCGGCACCTAAGAGAAAGCAGAACACGATACAGCCCCATTCTTCAGAGTCTCGGAAAAAGTCTCGGAAATGAGGTCGTTGTGGGCCTCCAGCCTTATAGATACCTACTATACCTGTGCACCCTTGTCAGCAATATTAATTTTGAGATTTTTTGGTGTCCCTATTCGATTGATTTTGCCACAAGAAGATTCAGATCATCTAACACAGTATCATTAGCATTTTACTGATTTACTGGTAGTAAGTATCATGATATATCACACGGAACACTGTAGCATCAATTCAGAAAGCTAAGTACTGGTGATATATCACATGGGACACTATAGGATCAATCCAGAAAGCTAAGTACTGGTGATATATCACACAGGACACTATAGGATCAATTCACATTTTAATGATATATCATCGCCCTCTACTGAGTATTAATAAAATATATTACTTGGATTGTGATATATCATGTACCTCGGCATTCTAATACTACATGGTTATCCTAGTATTAGAATGCCGAGGTACATGATATATCACAATCCAAGTAATATATTTTATTAATACTCGGTAGAGGGCGATGATATATCATTAAAATGCGATGTATCATGATTTATAGTGGATATGCTAGTACTAGTATGAGGCAGTGATGTATCATGGAATATATTATTAATCACTGGTGGTAGGTGATGTATCATGCTCTATCGGTTACTGACAGTGGGGGACAAGTGATATATCATTGATACATCATATGTCTATGCCTATGGTTTATAGGTGTGGATATATCACTACCCTTCTACAATGACAGGTAATTGATACATCATTATGACATTATCGCCTGCATCATCAAGGTTAAGACGTGATGCAAGACACCTATAAATGTGTTGCCGGTTGATGAGGAACAAGTAGTAGTGTAAGGCTCAGAGATACTTACCTTGCACACCAGCGTTTGACGATGCATCCCAACAGGACCTGTTCTTCATAATCAGCGATATAGGGTCCAAGTCCATAGACAACACGACGGAAGTGACCGTCTCCAAAATGAGCCACTTCGGGTTTCGGTTGGCAAGTATGTTGTGCACCATTGCACGGGGGTCCCTATACCAGACCTCAAATTCATCATTCATCCATGGTGGAATAACCTTGGGTCGTTCTCCAGAGTATTGAATGGAGAAACATTGCCAAGGGACGTCACCAAGTTGTGTCACATCTATGACATTATGTAGATCTTTGTTATCAGTGAATGGAGGGGTGTCACGGTGTTTCACAAGAGTCACAGCCATTCAGTCACACAAGAAATCTAAATTTCTCGCAGACATGTGACATTTTTTGAAGGTGAACTCTGCCACCTCAAATTCTATCCTGTTGCAATATGGGCTCCAGTCATTGGGAGCCTTTGGTGGCACAGGAGTCAGAGGGGTGCCATGCAGCAGAAATGTTCCATCAGCCATGCATGGTCATCCTGAATATAGTTTGAGTCAAAAACAGAGCACTGAAGCTTGAAGGGATCTTACCATTTAACATTGAATGGTACATACAATAGTACCGCTCACTCATATCAGTGAATTCTGCATCAGTGTTGTTTGAATCCTGGTGAATTGGATTAGGGAATATGGGAGGTGATGGCTGGGGTGGTTATGAGAAATCTGGAGGGGGCAGTGAGAAATCTGGAGGGTGTGTGGGTGACTTGGATGGCCAGTGATGATCCAGAGGGGACAGTGGTGGTTGAGGTGGTGATGGGAGGACCTGAGAGGGCAGTTCTGAAGCAGGTAGTAAAGTTGAGTGAAGCAAGCGGCGCTTGTGCTGAGAAAGACCTGACTGGTTCCGAAACCAGCACACACATCCTGGAACTGGGCATGGAAGTTGAAGTAGGTGATGAGCACGATGGGGAGGCATGTGCTACGCTGGGATGTTGCTGCTGACAATTTCAAATGTCAATACTAATCCAAGGTGCACAACTGTGATTACCAGCACCAATGTGACCAAACCGGTAAAAATATAAAGTTTAATGCTAAAATGAAGGCTATAGATTCGGGACTTCAGAACAGATGCGAGCAAAACGTACCGAAAAGGCTTTGGTGAACATTGATGTTCAAGCCATGCTGGAAAAGCAATGAACCTCAGTCTCACTGCATCCACAAATTGTACTAACAGTGCGGGAAGTACTAGTAGACTATCTCACTGGAAAGGTTTTGGTGAACATTGATGTCCCACCGGCAACGCACTGTATTGATAGTATCAGGAGTGCTGGAAAGTGTCGATAAAAATTGAGACTTCTGGTGTCAATGGCAGCTGCAAAATATCGCACTAATATATTAGTAGGTACATCAGGGCATAAGTAGGGTCATTAAATGTATATATTCAGAGTCAGCTTAGGCTACAATTTTTGGAGAATTGTGACGAAACCCACCTTGTTGTCAGCCACATCACTGGTTTAATTTTCTCTTTCTTCAGCCTCCCAGAGCTCCATTGATACCATGTCTAAGCCTGCCAGTGTGGTTCCAAAATGCATGACAACTCGAGCTAAAAATGCAACTCAGCATCCAGGGCATATCCTGACTGGAGGCAAAGGTCATGTAAAGAGATGTACCAAAGCTCAAAAGGCCGCTGATGACCAGCGTGAAAAAGATGTGTGTTATTTGCTTTATTATGTATGTTTGAGGTCTCTTTTTTGCTACTTACCAGTACTTTCATATTGCTTTCCCTCCTTTTTTCGCTTAATCTACTTATCACTCGGTGAAATGCAATGTTCATTTTCATCTCAACAAGTGTGAAATAAGTGTGAAATAAGTCACAATAAGTATTGCTACTTGCAGTGTAGGAATACTAGTAAGTGCAAAATAATTGTCAAAAAAGTCAAAATAAAGTCGGAAAAAGTTGAAGTCAAGAGGAGGCACCTGCTTTTTCAACTCATAATCGTCTTGTGGCAAGTTCATGGCAAGTTGAGTTGCAAAAAAGGAAGGTCATGAAATGTGTGAATTTACTGATGGCTGCCTATCTAAAGTCGGGCATGTATTGTCAAAATTCAGCAGTCAGGTATGGCATGATAGCCTATTCTCGCACCCTGGCACTATGTCAGTGGTGCTGGATTCCCCTGCTGAAGGCTGCCTATCTATTCCTTAATCATTTGATCTGCAATTATGATAGATATTTTCAATATTGTGTATTAGGTAAAACAAGCTAGATCTTTGTCGGTCAAATGCCTGATGGACTGAATCACTAATGAGTCTCTAGCATGTTGCATCAAGACATGAGGCTCAGGGAATCTCATGCCAGCTAGTCATAAAATGCAAATTAGACTTGGGTAAGACGCAAGTCAATAATTGAAATGTCGACCAATACAACCACTCTGCTATAGTCCACGGATTCGCCGAGTAGAGACAGTGTAGAAATGAGATTAACAAGCTGTTCAAACCAACAGCAAGATGCCTGGCTACCTCAGAGCTTGTCTTTCCTTTCGCGAAACTTTTCTAATTCTTCCCCTTGACCGTCCCTGACCTCATCATCCTCCTGTTCCTTCTCGTCCTTTAGTTTATTCAACTGGTGACTGGACTTTCCAAGAATTTCTGCTATATGAGCGTAGTTATCCATATCCCTTTCCTGTAAATCAGACTCTCCGAGGTCATCACATGGAATCTCTTCCATAATCCAGATTGCAATCTCGCCGTTTTGGCCGCGCCCAAACACGACCTGAGGATTTTTTCCCGATAAGGATTGAAGCTCCGGAGTATTCATCAACGCCTCTAGCCTGTGTTTCAATATCGCATCCAACGGGTCATTGCTTTGACCTGCGCTGGGACCCAGGGAACTCTTAGCTGCGGGGGATGGTACGGCGAAATGTGTTTCGCTATTCAGATAGGAAGGTAGGTCTGAATCTTGTGGTATTCGATGGCCGTCAGGTTTTTGCTGTTCGAGATGGGTAATTTGGGGAGTAGAGTCCAGCGAAGAGTTGATGATTTGCTGACAGCGGATAAAGGTTTGCTCTGGCAATTCCATTCGCGATTTGAATCCAAGTTCTCCGCAGAGACTTGGAGTGTGTACGATCAGCACATAGGAACATGTTTTTGCTTCTCTTACAAGAAGAGATAGAATCCATCATCGTCATCGAGCAATGGAACTGTACTAATAATTTGAGCACGTTGCGGGAATTTTTTTTGAAATAACGTTACCTGAACTTCAACTTCACGAGATTTTCCCGTCTTATCACAGAATGTGCCATCACCTCATCGTTGAACGAGATAACGAGAGCCTAGACCCATGAACAACTTCAAGGTGTCCGACCTGAGCATGCCGATCCGTGATGGCTACGTCCGCTCCTGAATCTTGTGCGGAGGGGGCGCGTCCTAAAGTAAACGCTTCCCACTAGACAATCACTTACAAAGTATTAATCAAATAATACAACACATACTTCTGGGTCCTCAGTGGGTTCTTAAGCTCCCGTACACGCGAGTGAATCATACGCTGCCAAATGGAAAGATCATACCTGGTGAGCGAGGTTGCGTATGAGTGAGTTCCTTGAACTGCCTTGTTTCTTGATTGCGACAGTATGAATAAGTGAACCACGTTTGCCAGTATTTCATTCTGGAAGATGGTCTTCTGGACCGGAATAAAGTAGCCTCGCCTGAACTGAGGAGAGAGTAAAAAACAAAGTGAAAACTATAGCTTGAGGAGGTAGCATGCTAATCGTGACGTACGTAAAGCGAAACCAACTCTTCCTCAACATACGACAGCAGTTCTGAAATCGATTAGTTTAACGATGTCGCCCTGTGTCATGACGCAGTTGTCGAGCTTTAGATCTCTATGTGCTAGGCCTAGAGAGCGAAGGTATGCGACGCCGTTGCAGATCTGACGGAAGACGCAGAAAATTTCTGGACGTAGCATGCGGCCAGACATGACGACGCTGAAGAGGTCGTAGGGAACATACTCCATGACCTGTCGGGGATGAGAGGAGGAAGTTGTTGTGAACGAGCGATAATCTAACCTCATAGTAATGGCCATGATCGCAGACGATGTTGACTGTTTCGATAACCGATTCGCCGGAACGTCTTGGGCGAAATTGCTTGACAGCATAGATACTAGACAGCACCTCCTGCTTTACTTCGTGCACAAATGAGGCAAACTGTGCCACCCGCACCGGTACCGAGTACACGGCCCCACTTGCCATACTTTTTGGATAGATGAGTGTGAATGGCTTTGGAGAGGGAAAGAATCGGAACAGCAGTGGGGGTTCCTGGGGGACTTTGTGATGGACATTTAGACGATAGAGATGTGGATGGAGGAGAAGATTTTTGAGGGAAGGATTTGTCCTTTTCGCGGTCACGGGCCTTATGTATGAAGCTGAATGGCGAGGACTTGCGAGTGATTATTATGATTATGGGAACTGCTTGTATTACGGCATTCGTGTCGAAATCATTACCCCTTCGCTGATCTGCAGGTTGAATTTGTGGCTCTGGGAGGAGTATGGGAAGATGAAGCATTGGAGGATGGTGAGACGCTGGAAGATGCAGAAGCAGTATGAGAATGAGAATGAGAATGAGGTATATGGTGATTGAGAAAACGTTTGAGGTCATGAAGAGGGTCATGTTTAGCGGGTGAGGTTGTGCCTGGAGACTGCTGCTTGAGAGCGGATGAAGATGACTTTCAGGAAAACCGAAAACGAGACTGCGTTGCAGTGTCGGGAGACTGAAAAAATGAGTTAGTAAAGTTAAATGGAGTAGCAATTGAGCTGACATTAATATGGTTTCAAGTGGCAAGACAACCATTGCGGTTGATGTCTGGGATGGTGAGGAGAGAATTAGGATGACGCTCGCTGTTAGAATCTGGACTACTAGGTGGAGAAGGGTCATTATTAGAAATACAAAGTTGCTGCATTGGAATTGTTGAGAGCATCACGGGCTTCGACGACGAGGAGGGCGATGATGGTGATGGTTGGAGCTGAGTGTGTAAGTAATTGAAAGGTTGGAAGACTAAAACTATAGCGGCTCGCATCAAACTAACTGACAAGACATCGCTGAGGATAGGCCAGACAGGCATTTTGACAATATATTGCGAGATATGATCACAGTCCATTATTAGGACACTCTCAGGAGGGTCAGTACTAGCAGTCAAAACCCACAACACAGCATACATGATGGTACACACAGATACAGAGGGATCCATGTACATGCACGCTCATCCACGATTTTGGCTGTTTCATATCGTAGTCTTATCTTGTATCTAATATATAATTCACAATGATCAAACATGTGTTTATCAGCCCAAGGCCTCGATCCCAAGTACGAAGTTATGCTTAGATTCACGAAACTCATTGTCGACAAATCCCACGGGCCACCGGCACCTTCATCATAACAACATGCTAGCAGACCTGGTGTAAATGTTTTGGCGCGAGTGGAACGAGGCGACGACGACTAGAACAGAAAAATAATCTCAGTCGTTGCAAACGGACTCTTTGTATATTTTAGTATGTACCTAGAACAGAAAAATACTAGGTACTTGTTAGCTTTTGAATGTACTAAGTGAAATAACGAGCACGTACATCTCAGTCGTTGCAAACAGACTGAGATGCTTGAGCGGCTGCACGAAGCCTTTTATCATACGGTAAAACTCGGAGAGAGAACATATACATCTGAAACATACGTATTTGACACTCGGCCGAATGACGAAGCTCGATGTGTTCGTACCTGGTCCGATGTCACTCACTTCTGCGTCTCTTCTGGCTCGGCTTCGGACTTCAACACCTGGCACACATACTTCTGCTCCTGCTACAGGAAATGTGGAGGCACACCAACGGAAGTCACTAGTGCTGTCTACAGGTCTCACACCAGGGCCTCGTGATACTAGTGCTGCCAGAGTCCGGTTCTGAACTTCGGTTCGGACCTGAACGCTTCCGAACCGAGGACATCCAGGAAACGGCCAGTCTGGGGCCAAAGTCTGGGGCGGAGTCTGGGGTCAAAGTCTGGGGCTGCGGCTGACGCGTGCGGAGCTTAATTCTGAGTTCCAATTATATCTGGTCACGTTTGCAATACCAGTGTGACCCGTCCATTGTGAGTTGTGACCCGCCCTTTGTGACCTCTTGCAGGCCGCACTGCACTTGGTGACATCAATGATCTCGATCAGTACTCAGTACTCCCAGTGAGAATCAGCTGTGCTCGAATAGGGCTGAATGTGTTGAAATGTGCGTTTGAGAGACAGCGCACATACTCGCGCATTTCGCTCGATATCCGGACTGACAGCATATTTTCTATAAGACGGGGCAGTGCCCCATGTGCTCTATTGTGCTTCTTTTATATTGCGCACATTTAGGCGCATTCACGCACACTCGCGCTGTCCTCCCAGAATGTGCTTAAATAGTGTCAAATATGCTTTGATTGCTTAGTAGGTATTATGCGGAATACAATCGGTATACGAAAGCAGTTGGAAAATAGTGAAACCGATGCGAAACAGGTGGAGTATACCTCGAATGTACGTTGAGAGCCGAGCATAAACGAAATAGACAACAGCCTGAGAGCGGATCGCAAACATCGAGAGCCGAGCAGAAAGGATGTAGACAGCAGAGCAGATCGAAAACATGTTGAGAGTAGACAGCGGAGGAGATCGAAAATGGAAAGCAGAAAACACAGCAACGAAGGTGCGGCAGACACTGGTAGCAGAATCAAGACACGTTGAGGAAGCACAAGTGTTGGGACAGTGGATTGACGATCATAATTTTGACTGGTTTTGGTGCGGAGAAGCACGAACATAGCATGCTAACTGCATGTGGTGAGTAGATTGGCGGGTGTGTCGGCAGCCGCTAGCCATCTACGACGGGCACACTAGTACTGGCAGGAGGCACGATGATGGCGGGTGGCTTTGGAATTGTCACAAAGCAAACACGTGACAAAAACAATTCAAACTCAGCCCGGGTCAGCCGTGTTTGCCGAATGCCCCAGACTCTGGCCCCAGACTCCGCCCCAGACTTTGGCCCCAGACTGGCCAGATCTCTGACATTCACTCCGAACCGGACCATGCGGCATAACATAAGAACCGAACCTATTATTAGGTTCGGGGTTCGGCTGATGCCTGAAAATTCTGAACCCGTCCGAACCCGTTCGAACCGAATGGGACTTCTGAAGTTTCTGTATATGATCCACTCGCCCTTATTGCGACATCTGACTTCCTCAGTGATCTATTCAATGTTCCGGTAAGCCCATTAATGTTCATCATTATTCAGATTTTCTTGACTTAAGTCATACTGACCGCCCTCTTCGACATTTTACTGGAGGTTGATGGCATTGGGTCGAGGTGGACTTTGGAGGGACTGTGTCTTTCTCTAAGCTGCAGAGGTGCGTGTCAACTCCTCTATCCGCCCTATACACATCTTGGTTGGGACCAGAATGCGGATCCTCTGTCTGGTACATTGGCGAATAATGTTGCGAGCTTTGATCACATCATTGGATTTGGTCGTCCACTGTTTACCCTATGTTTTTATTCTCGTTTTCAATCTCGTTGACCACCATGAATAGATGGAAGTCACTCGTAGGGAAATGTACTATCTCTGAAGTTTTGGAAACACCTAAAACTCAATCAACTTCGAGTCAACCTCTACAACTCGGGTTGTTCATCACCTATCTCTTTGCTTGTTCGGAATGCGGCCTCACCCCTCATCAGTAGCGGCCACTACCTCTAAGTCAGTGCATGCGGCAGTGTGCGCCCTCTGTCGCAACAAACTCCATTCATCCATGGTCTTCACTGCCCAACGCATCTCTCCCAGGTACGGAGCATTCAGTACTGCTCGTATCTTACTATCAGCTGATCTATTATCAGGTGTTCCAAAACACAAGCCTGTGCCGGTATACCACCTCATTCTCTTCGCACTTGAAAACAGCAATGGTGACATAGACATGTCGTCCGTTTTGAAGCTGGATGAGCTTTAACAAAACGTAGAAATATCTCTCCTTCGATCTAATTTTGACCGTGTCTCTTTATCCGGTGTATTAGGGGAGTTTAAACAGTGATTTGGAAGCTCAAATCAACTTTGAACTCCCCTATTCATTTATTTTGACGATCCTGCCCTCGGCCCCAATGATCTCAATCGCGTTTCACAGATATTTATTTCCGGCAAAGCGGGGAAGAATCGCCAGAAGCATGACTTACTAAGGGTTGGTCACTCGCACGCATGATTCAATCCAGTGCCTATCGAATCTCCCCTACATCGCTCTTCTCATCGAAGTACTGCTTGATTAAGCTGCATGGCACATGGGATGCGCTGGTTGAGTTGCCGAGACGCGTGAGTTTTCAATCTTTACCATCTGTCCTCGCAGTTGCTAACATCAATCCCTCCAGCTCCACATAACAATGATTGTATATTTAGCACCGATCCTGAATTTATGGTTGTCTGGCTGAACGATGCTATCGATCGACCATCTCCATCGGTTCGGTTCTCAAAATCCGTGACTCACCAGGTTTGACAGCTCGCACTTGTGTCCTCCTGCTCACGTGTCTTCTCGCTGTTCCGGTCTCGCTGGTCTCACTTCTGTCGCTGGTCTCGCTGGGAGGCCCGCATGCTGCGCAGCTCGCATTGAGTCCCGCTTGCCCTAAACTCATTCGACCACCCGTCATCAGTGCAAGAATTTATATGCGTTCGGGGGTTCGAATGCGTTCTGAACCGGACCCAAGGTTCAGTTCGAGGTTCGACAACACCTCAAGAACCGAACCGGACCGGCCGCGGCAGCACTACGTGATACGCATTCTCCGAACAGGAGGATCAGAGGATGGAGTCGTTCAAAGTCACCTGAAAGACGCAGCCACCATGACGAGGAGGACAGAAGGTCTCGTCACACTAAACGTTCAAGGTCCCGGAGTTCATACCGCTCACACAGTCACAAGTATCATGACAATATGAGAGATAGAGGAAAGGATCACCACAATGTGAGACATTTGCTGTCTTTTTTCAATGTTGTTTTAACCCTACTATAGGACTGAGACGAATACCGCGAACCTTCCGAGAGGCCTGGGCGAATCAGAAGTCACAGTGTTGTACGTTGTCGTCTCCATTTTCTGCTGCCTTTGACCTTTGAAGATGTGTGGATAAATGCATTGTAGACCGCTGAACATCAACACCGATCTCCCTCACCTTCGGCAAACTCTGTTGCATCTATGTCATCTAAGGAGCATGGTGGCAGTAGTCGACATAGGTTGCGGGGGAAGTCACCGATCTCGTTCTCGTTCGGATAGTCGGGGTGTTGAAAGGGAGGCTGCTGCGTTTTTAATTCCCAATTCCCTTCTGGCACACCAGGAAGAAGTCTCTGCGTCATCAGATAACCAAACAACCATCCACCTCCCTTCCGTTCTCTGTCCGCGACTTTAGGAGAGAAGAAACTCTGTATCTCATCTCAGCACGCGGGACTTGCTGCGGAGAGACTACAAAGAGTACTCATTCGGCAGGCCTGCATCCGAGGATGCGACCCAATCTTTCAATACGATGAGAGTGGGTCTTGTGCTCTTGTTTCACCTGCCTGCCGCTGCATCGTGCTCTCGTTTCACTCGCTTGCTGCATTATCCATACCTGTTCACAGTATTACTATGTTCTCATCGTCTCGCTCGCTGCATCATTCACGTCCGCTCGCTGCACTATGCTCTCGTCTTGTTGTTGAATTTGCTTTGTAATGTTGATAATCGAAAACATGCTGTTTCTTGCTATACATGATCTTACACGTCTGGAAACTGCCAAAACACGCTGTTCTCGATATACATGGTCTTACATGGTAGGTCATTTTCATATATTTGTACATACACATATGGGCTAACTCATACACGCGCATACACTGTGTGCCTGTATGGTTGTGTATGTGCGTGTTGCGGGTTTTGACTGGGCGGTCAGTGCTGTACACTTTAGGGGACTCGCAGGATCAGAATGTCAGGGAGTTGGACACAGTACAGCTGAGTTTAAACACCATTTGATGACAAAGCCCAGCCCGCCCGCTCGCCGCTGCCTGCCAGTATGCAGCTGTTCTTAGAATACTGCGTTCATGCTCCGCCCCAAGTCTACCTTATGACAATGCCATGCCCGCTACCCATCTCTCTTATCTGTTGGATGCCCTTGGAGTGAGGTTAACAGGTTGCTGATATCCGGGTCAGGTCATGGCTATAGTGGTGGCTGACAGAGATCGCGTCGGTGTGGTAATACAGATGCCCCAGAGTTTGGCCCCAGAGTGTCCATTTCCTGGATGTCCTCCGCAGGATCGGCGTCGCATTGAATATAAACCTTTTTCGGGACACGTGCTTGGTATTGTTGCAACCAATGCTCTTGAGCTTGGTGTAGATATCGGTGTTTTGGACGCTGTCATCATGCTTGGTTTTCCATTTGGCATTGCCAGCTTTGTCAGTGCCTCTCAGAAATATCCGTGACCACCATGCTAATCCATTGGATTTGTAGCGGCAGCAGGCTGGTCGTGCTGGGCGGAGATCCCACGATTCACTGGCTGTATTGGTAGCTGAAGACCTCCCTATAGACAGAAACTACGTCAAATTCCCGGACAAACTCTATAATCAGCCTATGGATGACCTGACCGTCGGTATTGGGAGCAAAGTAGTCATCGACGCCCACTTGCAGTGCGCTGCTCATGAAATGTCTTTGTTCAAGGATGATGCCTGTTACTTCGGCGCCCCGCTAGGCGAATTATGCGATTCGAAGCTACGGAAAGACAAAGACAGGTGGTAGTTTTCTGCTTCATGCCTGGGTCTACCGCTAACCTCGCATAGGTATCACCCGCACCCCAAGTTCCTCCCCTATCCAGCCAAGCATATCTCAATTCGTGGCGCGAATGATGATAAGTACACCGTCATCGATGCGACGAAGGTCATGCTACCAAATGGAGTACCAAGAATCATAGAAGAGATCGAGCTTTCAAGGGCTATTCCCGAGCTATATGAGGGCGGAATGGTGCGCAATCCTATCTCATTTTCTGAGATCACACACTGATTGACATTTATTGTAAGCACCACTAATTAGATATCACAGTCACCCCCGACTGTCGCACAGATTAAAGAAGTCAGTCATGATATAAAAGTAGCTAGACTTGTGAGGGGCAGATGCCAACTGGACCACTAAGCCGAGGTGCGTTCATATACCATTTTCCGCCATAACAATTCATGAAGGCACACCGCAGAGACTACACGCAAGTACTTCCTCGTTATATAACTCACCACCTTGACTAGACCAACAGGGATGTGGATGCCATGCAAACGCATCGAATCAAAGAGATTCCGAGGTCGCCACATAGAGCATATTTCGGAAGTGAGTGGATCATCTCAGTGACAATAACAATGTTTCATTGCCGGCGCAGAGGTCGATGTGACAACTGTTGTATTTGGTAGGTTCAATTCCATGGCGTGAAAAGCTCATTACTTGATATCTTATTGTGCAGGCTTCAGGAAAATCAGGTGCGCGCAGAGGTTGGCTGATATTTTGTCATTCTCGAAGTCGCTGTTTAAGGGTAACAAGGTACTCGATGTCGTCGACGTTGATACGCCACCGTTCGAAAGACAAGTCGCCGGATTCTGGTTCGATGATTTACTTGGATTAATGAAGGAAAAACATTTCAACCTTGCGGAAGCCATCCATTCTGCCTCGCATGCATGGATGAACCGTTTTGCTCTTTCTCCCGATTTGCGGACGGAATGTCAGCCAGCAGAGTAAGTTCAACAAGTATGGTGGATGATGGTTACGAAGTCCGGTTCTGGTGCGACTATACCAAGTATACTTAGAACGGAGCAAGGTGTTTACATAAAAGGAAACTTGAGAACACCAGTTCGCAATTTGACAACATAGACAAACAGTAACGTTGTCTGAGGAGTCTAACGGCTCCTGTCTCTGAGTTTATTTGCGGTGTCTTCATATCTTCTTACATGCAGCGTTCAATTGCTTGCTTGGTTGCTTGACGACTCTAGAGCTTTGGACGTCCTACACGATTCAGTTTGGTGATTTCCAAACACTTTGCTCCCAGGTCCCGTCATACACCTGGTCCAATCTCTTTTGTCGCCAGGTCTGCGTAAATCCATATTCCTTGCCCATTTTCTAACCTCATTCGCTCATTAGTTACAAACAAATGATGCAAGGGTCTTGACCGGTCTATCTCAATTCGCCGCCTCCGCCTGGGTGGGTATCAATTCAGAGTGAGGACACCAAAAGTAAATACTAACGGCTCTCTAGGCAACATAGCCAATATCGTCGCGTGCGGTCTCAATCTCTTCGTTGTCAGCGCTTTGATTCACTTCACTGGGAGGCGCAAAGCAGCAGCGGGTCAGTCTTCTTACTTCTGCCAAACCGACTTTTTTCGTCTTCAACTATGCGTCACATCCTTCGCGTTCCTGTCAACTAATCTTGTTATATCACAGGCCCACGGATGTTCTTCGTCTCTTAACTCTTCCCTTCCAGTCAACTACATCCGGGTCCTCGCTTATCCAGGGCTCAGCTGCCTTGGTTTGGCTTACTGCCATCGAGGCTGGTATCGTGGCTAGATTATTCTCGACATTCAAATATATATTTACATGTGATCATATCTCGCAATATTTCGTCAAAATGCCTGTCCGGCCTATCCTCAGTGACGTCTTATCAGTTTGATGAGCTCCGATTCTTGCTTAACGTCCCCGAAATAGGCTTGGACTCTTTCCAAGTATTTCCCGACCAGAACTTGTATGCTCCCAATGATCCACACTTTAGCCCCGTCCAAAACAAGATCGACTCGAGTCTTACGTGGATCCAACAATCGGCTCAGTCTGATATCTTGAGACGGTTGTTGTGGGCGAATAACACTGTGAAAACACGGACAAAGCATGACATAAGCTCTCCTGCAAGGGGAAGCGCGCACACTTACGGTTTTCAAACTCGCTTGCTGAGATGAGCGCGCATTCTGACATTCTAGGAAAGGAAGACCAAGCCTCACTGGCTCAAATTTTAGGGCTGGCCTCGCATCTTCCTGCCAACCTGAGAACACTTCTCGATTTCTTGGTCACTGCTCGTGGCGAAGACTCCGTCCTCAGGATATCACAGCGCGACGTCGGCAACACTCACGAGGACGATCTCGAGGGAGAAGGGGAGGCAGACGTAGAGGAAGAGGAGGTCGGACTAGCGACGAGGGCAGGACGAGACTGTAGAATCATGAGGAGGAAGGACAGACGTGTTGAGCCGTACGCGTCGGAGTGGCATGCACGTCAACATCCTCAAATTGTCGAAACTGATGCTATCGACGCAATCGTGACGCAGCTCGCTGCCGCTGCTCGCGAAGATTTGGGTCCTGAGATTTGGGCAGAGGAAATTAGGCAGGGTCTTTCACGACAGGAGTCTGAGTCGGCCTCTGGTATTAGTGAATATCTGTCTCGTGTCGTCAACAGGTGTCTCCTCATGACAGGCCAAGATACATCTGTCAATTTCTTACTTATGGTCAACTATATTAATCTGGTCACTCAATGTCAAAGGTTCGTAGTTCTCATAAACCCATGTCTATTATCTCAAGGGGTCCACTGGCAGTATCATGTCAAACGAAGGCTTTTCCCTGAGCCAGGTCTACCATAGTTTTATCCAACGGACGGGCTTAATCACACTCCGGTCATTCCATAAATGGCACGCTGCTGGCTCAAAGTTTGCCGCTTTAGCAGGTGGAGGGACTATCTACGTGCTGGTACTTATTGCCGGCCTTGGCTTGCGAACTTCTGTTGCTTCCATGACCGGGCAGGGACCTTGGGATCTTGCTAATATTCTAAGACGCCCTGATAAGTGTAAGACACCAATGAGTATCTAAAAACTGTTATTGATGCATGTTTCAGCTACGTCCACAGGCAAGATGATTATTAACCAAATCATACCAGCTGTGCATGCCATGCAGCGGATGTTGCCATTATCAATAGAGAAGATGTTTCCGACTGATATTCTCACTCTAGATCCGCTACCAATGGATAGTTACAGCAGGGCATCTGACCGCCTGTTCGATTCTATTGTTTCAAAGTGAGAATATACCCTTAAATTTGTCTCTGCCTTAACTGTACCATCTATAGCAACTTTGCTCTAGTTTCAAGATCGTCTGAATGGGATGTAGGGGGAGCAGGGGCCAATCCCAGTAGTACCCCTCTGACGGCTTTTCCATGTTCTGTCCTGACAGATAGGTTGCTTGGAAGGCTTGGTCCACAACCTGAAGATATTGAAATGCAAGGTGATCATTTTTTAACAATCATCTTGGCTATTTCTGATCCATTACTCCAAGACTCCGAGCAGCCTCAGGCTGCAGTCAACTTCGGTCCGAAATTGCTTTTTGTGACGACTTACGATAGGCACCATCCAGAAAATCAAAGGTCCACTGCAAGTAGTGATAGAGATGAGAATGAAAGGTTGACGGAGAGAGACAGAGAGAAAGCGGAGAATGGGGTGGTGGTTAGCAATGCAGATGACCTAGGAAACAAGGTACGACAGTCCCTTCAGCTCACTTCAAGATATATCACTCAAATCTTATAAGTTACAACAATTCTACTCCAAAGGTGTCAAACTATCACCAGATTCTTATCTTTGCATCCCAGCCAGTGTAATTTCTTGGTAAGTCTTGATCTGCTTTCCACCGCTCGCTAGCTCATGTTTGCCTCAACAAAGTCAAACCATAGACATTCGTGGCAAAGATAACCAGCTGCTAGCGTTCATTGCAGGCACATTACCATCCGCACTCAGAACAAGACTTCAAGACCAGCTAGTATTGGCTTTTGAGGATCAGACACTTCTCACACATATTGATAGCAGCCAAGAGAAGGCGTCTTTTGACAGCATTCACTTGTCCTGGTACAACAGGTGTGCAACAAGGGTATATTTTTAATTTTTTTTTGGTGATGTTTGGATGCTAATACCCTTGTATCATGATCAGGGGGATCATGCTCCTATTGATATACAGCCAGCACTTCTGGAACACTGTGATGGGACACGTTTCAATTATTCCCAGACTACACCATATGTTTCCAAGGAGCTAGGGGACTTCAAACATATACATGACACATTGGATATAGTTTTTGCTGATGTGTTTGAATGGATTAGAATGCAGGTAAGTTTGGATGATATATACTTTCAAGGTTCAAAATTAAACCACTTTTCAGCTTGAACATTATTTGCCAGGGGAGTATGAAGTACTCTTGTCAGTTGCTGAGACCCTTCCTGGAAACAACATATCCGTGGTGCATCCATTTTTGTCTTTGGTGATCAACATCAATGTGGTAACTCAGGAGCATAGGGATAGCAAGGACAAAGATTTCTGTGCTGTTATGCCTATTGGTAACTTTACAAGGGGGGCTTTGGTTATGAAAGAACCTGGACTGGTGATTGAGTTGAGGAGTGGGGATCTATCATTCTTCAGGTCAGGTGATGTGACACACTTCAACTTACATTATATTGGTCAAAGGGCTTCTATGGTGCTTCACACTGACAGGGAGATGGATGTTTGGAATCATGATAGGAATGGTTGGGAAAATAATGCTACTTTAAATGTAATTTAAATGTAATTACTCAGCTGAATACCAAACATTAGTACTTAGCCAAGACTTGATGATACTATGTGATCTGTGCTCATTGTGGATTGTGAGTGTTGATCCTTGTTGGAGCAAGAGCCACACTAATCCAAGTCATCGTCCACATTTGCAGGAAGTGAGTGTGTTGAATCATGCTGATGGAAGTTGTTGTCCACCATTGCAGTGTGTCGATCCTCCTTCGAGGAGTCACTGTATGTCTTTTCTATAAATCCACTGGCGTGTTTTACTAATGTAGCTTTATTAGCTTATGCTCATCCATACATGTTCATGCTTGTATGTGCTTGTGGCACTCATTCTTGCTGCAACAGGTACAGCTTTGCTTATCTAAGCCAGGGATTAGGTATTTGTTGTCAATTGTAGTTATGCAGTAATTACTTTTGTGTGTATCTTCTATGTAATCAAACATCAGTTGTTTTTTCTTGTAACATTGTCTGACCATTGTGGGTGATTTGCAATGCAAAGTTTGAAATACATTTTCTGCAATTCACAATAATTGTGTCTAATATCAACTAATTTTTGATAATTATACATTATGGAGAAGGAGGTAAAAAAGTCCTCCTAGACTGCATAATTTATTAGAATTTGCCTCAGGAGGGTTTTCCTGATGTCAAGAGAAAAGTGTGGAAACTTTCAGATCACAACATCAATAATTGCTCAGTCACGATCACACCCTCAAGCCTCTACTTCTCAACACCTATTGTTCCCATCTTTCTTACTTAATAAAGTGGTACCTAAGATGTTTATGTGCCACTACATTAGCTTAAAAAGGCTTATTTGTAAGGACTGGCAGTCCAGACCAGCATCCTAAGGGGACTTAGAGCCTTGGATATTATACTGTGGTATAGGGAGCACATGAGCAAGTGAGTAATGTCTAAATATGGTAGTACTATGCCACTGCCATTGTCTCCCATGGCGAGCTCACTACCTGCTTCAATTTTAGTTGTTTGAGGGTGCATTTTTTGTCATCCTCCTAAATCCACTCTTAACTAATATATAATTTATCTTTTTTCACAGCACAGATGCCAAATACAGAGCTGTATATTGTAATGATCATATATCCTCTGTGCGACCATAGCTCCAATAGGAAATCTGAGAACTCTTGTTTGCAAATGCCAAACAGAGCCCTCTAAGAACATTGAAAGTCTCCCAAACATTTTCGTCTCTCAAAATGTCTCGTCTGCATTGTATCATTTCCATATTTCATATCTACTCCTACTTGCTCACTTTCCCCTTCAAACTCGTATAGCCACCTTACAATATACAGTATGTATTTTATGTCACATGCCACCCTTAACCTTTCAACCACCATTCTTTAGCCTCCTTTTATCCTGTGTTAGTGATGATGAAAGGACTCTACAGCGCACCAGTGTGTCTCAAGCAGCACGGATATCCATTGGAGGGAGGAGAAGTCAGGTGATTCGCAACAAAGATTGTGTTAAGCGGGCAATGGTAGCATCATCAGAATGTGCAGCGCAGCTCCATATTGTGTACTTCCTACTCTTTTTCACTGTTGCCCTGCATAACTGATCATTAAAGATGAACTTGCACCAGCAGGAACACTTTTTGCAAGCAGAAATAGATATCACTACAGCCAAACCTTCCTCAGATCTGCCTTATGACCTCACAAACGACAGCTTCAATCACGACTTTGATGTTTCAATAATTATCCCTCCAGTGGGCAAGGAAGGCTTCTTAGTCAGTCATGGTGATGGAGAGCTTGAGCTTTATGAGGATCTGAGTAATGCCCTATCCTCCCAATGGTAAGCCTCATATTTTGATTAATTCTACGTGTTGTATGATGTGATAATTTAGTCCTCGTATTTATGATGCTGTAACACTCAGACTGGCATTGGTCGTGTATCCTGCCAATTTCAGAGGCACCACACATTATACTCCTCGACACTCCTTTTTCTCTTCTGAGAGTCCCGTACACTTGTCCGAGTCATCCAAAGGTTGTCCACCCCTTTCCAATGCCTATATACACTTCTGATCCTCCGTACCATGTCCTGTTCATGTCCTGTTCATATCCATCTGACTTTGCTGGTGCATTTTCACTTCGTTTATCTGTTATTGATTATGTCTTAGGGGCTCATACATCGAAAAGCCTGATTAATACGTATAGCTGTGCACTTTGTGTGCTATTACATGCATATCTCTGTAGCGGCTCACCATGAGTCTTATTACATCTCAGATAGCTTATCTCGCTACTGGTCTCGCCTACACGATTCTGGACTTCCACGCTGTAGGATATAATCTGGTTCGCTAACTACTCGCAACACACTTCACTTTCCCTGCTACGAGTCATAGTAAGTAGAGTCACTTTGGATATTCGTACTTCGCGCAATTGATCTTTTGTTCGATTAGGAACGATTGTTTGGCCTAACCGCTGCCATTTCGCGTTTCTGTATCCCTTAGTTTTCTGATAGACTTTGCCTAGTTGTACCTTGGTACTTCTGCTGGTCTTATACTTCGACATACTTCGACAAACCAGTCGCATTCCTCTCTCGGAACCTTTGTTGTTTACTGGACGCTTCGCATAACCTCAGACCTTTGTTTATAGATGTTGGACCACCTTCGGACACTTCGGACACACCTTTGGAAACATGGAACACGTTTTAGGTATCATTCCTGCTCTCTCATCTTCAATCTTGACAAGATATCCCTTGCATTTATATCAAGAGATAATTCTATAGGCAGTCTCTTTGGGATGAGCATTACACTCACACTTTGAGCTCTAAGGTAATACAATTTGTAGCGCCTACAACGAATCAACTCTTTACACCGCGATCGACATGACCGCACAACCCGACTAGCACTATCCTGGGCAGCCCAGTATGAGTTGCTCGTTGATGTGTACCTACAGTTTTGTTATGAGAGCCCATCATTTGCGTCTCTCCCCACCACTATCAGCAATTCTGATGAGACCTTGGAGACATTCTCCATAGAAGTCGTTGACTTATTTGGTGAGTCATAGATTCCTTCACCTGAGCAGCACCTCATGTTCCCTTAGAACATTATCATGCTGTCTTTGCTCACTCCTCGCCTCATCTCAATGTGTCACTTATGGCATGGGGGTGCATAGGAGCATCGCCAATTCAGCCAATGATCACCATCACTTTACGAACTCTGGAATCCTACTGTCAGACTCACCACGCATGTCCATGTGTGAGCATTCATGCCCAAGCAAAAGCATTATGTCATCTTCACAATGTAAGTCAATTATTTTTTTAAGTTTCAACATGTAATTCTTCTGAGTACAGGTCTGTTACAGTTGGTATTTAGTGGCACAGTTTCAGGTCGCCTATGATGTGTACCTCGAAATATTATGACGTGTGTCACTTCATGTGTCCCAAGCTCTTGGACATACAGGTCCAAATTGGCGTGCACATAACTCTTGTCCTGCTTGTCATTACAAGGTCGAAGGTGAACCAGAACTTTGGTTTCCATTTGAGGTTGCACTCGATGGCAACAACTCGGCAAAATTCGTGGACCCTGCCCTACATGGGGGAAGAGAGCGTTCTGACCCCCAAAATGGCCAGTCTGATATTTGGCTTGATGAAAAATATGTAGATGATTCAAAGATGAGGTTCAGAATACTCACCAGTGCCACCATCATACTCCTGCTCAAACTGTGGATCAGGATGATCCATGGGTTGATTGTGAAGCCAAAGAACAAGATTCAAATGAGCCAATCAATGTATGTGTTGATTGTTGGCGCAATGCGGCCCGGAGGCTTGTAAACAAATGTTTGCAGTCTTTCACAAGTCAGGCATTTTTGTAGCCGTATGTGTCACGGCTTTCTTCTTTTGATATGCAATATGGTTCATAGTGGTGAGCTGTGCGTTCTATTTGGATTACAATATTCTGATGCCGATCTGCTGACTCAATAATTTTTGCAGAATGAAATATCCACTTGTGACCATCAGCAAATTGATGGAAGTCTTTGCTGAGCCCTTCCTTTATGGCTACGACATTAAGTGTGCATTCCATTCTATTCTACATCGCTCATCACTTGGATCTGCAGTGCAAGCTCTTGGTATTGAAGAAGTGGTACCAGGATTTCACAGTCATGCACACAATAGACTCTGTCAAGTATGGCACCACTTGGAGTTCATGGTCAGTGCTGGGAAGGAAGATTTTGAAACTTGTGAACAAACATTTTCAGAGTCTAATGCACTCACTCCCGAAATTAGGAACGCGACCGAATTTCACAGGCATCAAGCACTCGATGAACATTTTAAATTCGCTGACGAAGACAAATATGCTATTCTCAGTTGGTCTACGCTCCCATACTAGTGCTAATATATATGTGCTCACGACAGTTTCGTTTCTAGGTACCTTCATTTACCACAATTACGCGCAAGCACTCGAGTGCATTCATTCCCACGAGGAGTTTCTTCGACATTTTGATCTCACCCCTCAAGATTTTGAATCGGATCTGGCTGAGGAACGCAGCTACCTGGAGGCGGCCAGTAAACGCAAGTCTGGAGATAGTATACAAGTGGAATATGCGAAGGCTTTGAATGACCTTGATCTAGCACGGTGAGGCTGGATTATTCTTCTAGACTTGTATTTACGTTTAAGTTTTTTTAGAACTCAATGGGAGGCCGCCCAACATGAGTTCAATCGCCTCGACTTACGCGTTATTGACAATGGATTTACTAATAAGGACATCGCCAATGTACGCCGTCGCCGTACCATGACACATAACCGAATGGAGATGAAAGCCCAGGTTGTCGAGGATTTTGAAGCTCGCATTGGTGTTGAGGAACAATGGTCTCTGACACACACGGAAGACATTAGAGCGCAATCACTCATTGCCAATGCGCAGTATCATAAGGCTGTTGATGATGTTGAGCGCCTCGTGGTCATGCAACTTCTGGAACTTACAAAACTCCAGATGAGTGGTTTAGGTAAGTTTCAAATCTTTATCAGATCCATGCTGACTTGTACTACAGGCTATAAACTACGAACACAGATCGCCAAAGCACTCAAGACCTGGGCCACTGCAATCTGGAGTGCCCTCAACTGATATAATAAACATGCACTGCACTTGACCCTCCTTGTGCACCAATTACGTGGGAGCAGGTAGTCGAGTTCTCGCAACTCGCTGAATTTGACCTGCTTCGAGACACCGGGAACCAGTTGCACAACAAGCATTGGTCAATCCCTTGTAATCGTCAAGCATTGGGAAAATACTTTGATCTAGAATGTTCAAAGGAGGAGATTGTGCACTGCAATGTAGAGACTCTGCGCCTTCACACAAAAATTCAAGATGATGCAATTTCTTTTCCAACTATAATTGAGCAGTGTCATGAATCTAACCCACCTCTCGCAGCTGAGATACAGTGTTGCTGGTACCATCTGCAATCTGTCAATACTTTCCACCTCTCCCGCATTGCACAAATTCACGCTCTTCCTGGATTTTCGGGCAGGAGACTGCATTTGGGCCTGGGTAGTATTTGAGATCATCTCAAACATCTGTGCAGCTGCATTGGCACTATCCCTATTAGTCAGTTCGTGTACAATATACCAAGGACATGACATCCAAGCCCACGACATGCACAGAACAACCAACCCGCTGAATTCTGACTGGGAGGCAGGTGCTGTTATGCACGTCAAAACCTTCCAGCAGCACTTCCTCCGTTGTGGAGATGTATAATTTGGTGATAGTCCATGTTCCAATACAAGTCAGTTGCATATTCTGCAATGGAAATATTCTACTACAGCTCCCGGTTCTCTTTCCCTCACTGGTGTTGTTTCTGCCTGACCCTATGAATGCATTGACTTACCAGTTTCATAGTAATCTGTTTCTCATTGGCCAAACCATACATTACCCTGATACTTCCAGCCCCTCCTGATTACCTTACTGTCTGACATCGGCTGTTCCAGTAGACCTTAAGTACTGTCCCTAGTCATAATGTTAGCAGAGTTATTTGAACACCTGAATTGGAGACTTTGCTCGTGTCACTTTCATTCAAACTCTCTCTTCTATTGTGCTGTTGTATTTGAGCCTTATCCACTAAATAGTCAATGTCTTATATTCCAAGCACATTCATGGATTGAAGTTTTCGTTCAATCACAGAGATCACATTTTTACATTTGGTAATTCAACCTGCCTCATTTACCAAAATTGTAAGGAAAGTCATGTAAAATGTTATGCCATAGTGGAATGACAATCAAAGGAGCACCATGAAATCAATTTACTCCTCTGATTTAATGGGCGACATGCTGGACAATGGGGAAGATGAAATCAAAGCCTCATGTATAGGAGGATCCAGGGAGTAGGTCTGCCGCCGACCGGACATTGAAGTCTGGGCTTCGCCTTGCAGATCTCATGCATGCATGTACTCTCTGCCTATGGTGGAGATGCCCAGGTGTTCATCACTGGTGGGATTATGTGTCAGCCATGACATCAGGAAAACAACTCAAAATTGATATGACCAGTTAGACCTGACAAATAAAACCCATTATGATACATCTAGATTTAGAATTACATATTATGATCTTTGCACAACATGTATATGAAGAAATACATGACAATGTCAAGGACATATCAATTTGCTATGCATCTTATAAGTATACAACAAATATATGAAGGGATATATAGCTATGCTAGGAACATATCATTTTGATATGCCTCTCACAAATATATGACAATTATGTGAAGAAATATATGACTGTGTCAGGGAAATGTCATTTTGATATGCATCTTACAAATATGCAACAAATATATGAAGAAATATATGACTATGCCAAGGACATGCCATTTTGATATCCATCTTATGATTATGTAACAAGTATATGGAAGAATATATAACTATGCTAGAGATATGTCATTTTGATACCTATCTCACAAATTTACAACAAATATATGAAGAAATATATGACTATGTCAGCGACATGTCATCTTGGTATACATATTACAAGTATGTGACAAGTATATGGAAGAGTATACAACTATGCTAGAGACATGCCATTTTGATATGCATCTTATAAGTAGAGATCAATATGACAAGTAGCCTTCAATAGTACACATTATTTGGCTGGCTGATGATCAAACTTATAACATGTTGTGACACCCATTTCATGTTACTAGTAAGTACCTGCACAAATGACAATTGTGACAATGACTTGACAATGTATTATAACCTGATGTCCTGAATTATATTATAAATGACCAGATGACTCCATCTTCAATCCATCTCCTCCCAGGCCCGCCCTCATTTGACATGCTTTTGATGAGCCTGGAGATCTGACTGACAACTGACTGGCAATCAGGCTCATATTCCTTGTCATCATTATCATGGGCAGACTTTAACAAGAACCTCCAGGTGAGCTTCTCCAACATATTATCAGGGACAACTCCAACACTTGCAAAACATTAATAATTGGTCTATAGAAATTCTAAGGACACAATCACATCTGAAGACAAAAAAATCTATACCCAGTACGACGCACACTCACAAACTTGAATACCCCTTCACCTCCTCCTCCCAAGTCCAGGCATCTCCCCAAAAACAACATATCTCTACTACCTCCTCAGGCATTATCACATGCCAACTCGTGAGTGATCGATGACTTTGTCTGAATCCTCAGGTTCTGATTGTTGTCCTACTCAGCAAACATCAGCGTGACAGATTCCTGACGTTTTTTGTGACAATTACCAGTCGTGAAATCTTCTAGTTCATCAGCTTTCCATTTTGTGAGCTAAAACACGGTCAGCAGACATTGTAAGAACAATTCTATCCAGAACTGACTTTGACCACATTTTCAGTGAAGTTGGCCAGTTGCGCAACGTGGATACTGAAGCTTTGGTCCGAAACGCCTTCATCCAAAAGTTTCAGAGAAAAAGGTTTGGTTGGAAAATCAAAACACACCTGGTTTGACCTTGTACAAGAGCGTGATATCCTTCTCACGCAGCACAGATGCATCTTCTTGGTTCACATGAGCCACAACATGGAGGTTTTTCACATGAGGAAGCTCCTGGTTGAGGGCAGTCAAGTCATGAAAGTGAGTAGCAGACAAGCAGAAAGTGCGGATGTGGGGTGCAATATGCCTTTGGGTGCCATCAGATACGACTTCAGGAAATAAATGTTGTTCTCATACTCAGATATAGACCATGCCAGGCCGAATCCGTCATACATTGAAGTTCCTGAAGACAAGGCAAATATTGACAAAACATGCTTCATCGTCCAACAGAAGACATACCGCGGCCGAGCTCATCGATGATAATGAGAGAATCTTGAGTAGCAGACTGAACAGTGCACGACAGTCAGACAGAAGAAAGATTGTGTAGATACCACTTACTCGGAGGATCGAAGCAGTCTCAAGCATCTCGGCCATGATAGTCGAGACACCCTTCAACTGACTGTCACTGCCTGCACCCACACGGCAAAGCACCGAATCAAAAATCAGTAATGTTGCCTCCGAGCAAGGAAAAAACATCCAGTCTGTGCCATGAGAGCAATGACTCTAACCTATGAGGTAGGTTCAAGTTGAGAAGGGTGTTCGCGAACGATAGGTAGGTTAGCTCTGTTGGAATGGTACAGGAGCAGCACCTACTACTGATTATCTGAAATTCACAAGGCAGCACATGACACATGTAAGGGCGATAGTGCCATAAACCTTATCCTTCACCATTTCCACATCATTTAGAATGAAGCTTATGATATCGTCCTGAACTTCAAGGCAAGGATGCCGCGCGTCGCATAATATTAAGCCGCTAGAACCTGATGTGCGTTGATCAATTCCTGCGTCAAACATCATCTCCAAAACTCGCCTTTCTCCAAGACTTTCAGTTTCATGTATGGCTCAGGAGCATTTACAGAAACATGAGCGAAACTAGATGATCGTTACCACATGTGCAAGCTCCAGTCGCAGGGCTCACCTGATGATAACGTCTAGGTGTACAATGATGTGGTCGAGATTCTCTAGTACAGATGTATATCATGATGTTGCTGTGTGAAGGAAAAGGCATATGTGAATGCGAAAGTAGTAATGAAAGGAGTATCTTACATACAATGCTCACAACTTCCTTCACTAACCCGCTCTGCATTCGCTGATATTCATGCGTCGCCTCTTGATGGTCCATGGAAAGTGCTTTTAGCTTCTTGGTTGTAAAGTAGACTCCGCTCTTGACAGTCCCGAGTTCAATATATTTGTTGTTCCACATGATGGCTTTCGCATCCTGATGGGTATGTGGGCTCATGGCATCTCGCAGTACGGGAAGCTTACATTCTTCGTCAACCTAAAGCAGTATCTTGCCGGTCGCACGATGTTCAGCATCAAGACCATCCCAGATCTGAGAAAACGTCAGCCCTGTTCGCCATCATTCTGATAGACATAATATGAACCTCCACAAGTTTATCTGCCAGAACTTACAGACGCTCGTCATAGTCAGGCTTGATCACGTAATTATGATTTTCGAGTTCTTCAAGATCTAGCGTTGACTCTACCATTTCACCATATTTGATGAGATTCTCGTTGACAGCCTGGTAATAGCAGGTGTTAGAGGGAGCGGTGATGATGTAATTCGACGAAACTATGACATGCACACCTGGAAAGGCTTGATATAAATTTCATCGATAAGCTCCTTGTGCTCCTCGTGTTTGTACTGGACACCTTTGAGAGTCTCGAGAAAACCGGGCAGCTAGTTGGGTAAAGTAAATAACACTGAGGGCCAGGAATTGAAGCAAAGTACCTTGAGGATCACTTGATATACGCTCACAACATCCTCAAGAGATGCGATAGATTTCTTGAATCATTTGCTTAGTCGGTGGAGGTCAGGCATTAGCTTCAAGTAGTCATCCTGCGGAATGAAAATAAATGACGCCCTTGACAAAGGGTATTGTACTAACCTGCAGTTTTCTCCGAGAAGATCCATCATCCACAAATGTCTCCACAAGGTCTTGCTGTTTACTTGCAAGGCTAAAGTTTTGTTACGTCAAGTGGAGTAAGAAACAGGCATACATGTTTCGTGCAGATTTACCAAGGGTTGCTTAAGCCATGTCCCGAGAAGCCTAGTTCATTGAGCAGTCTTGCATTTATTTAGCAGACCAAGGAGGGTTGCATGTTTATTGATACTTCCCTACAGGGCGACCATTAGCAGGGAAGATATCAGTATGAACTGCATCTTGAATGACTTACAGCACTCCCAGGGGCGTCAATCAGATTCAGTGCACGCAATGCACTAGCATCCAAGCACATACATCGTGCTAGATCGTGTGTCCGTAACTTGTATGCCCCGTTGTAAAGAGTTGGTTCCTGGCGGGCTTACACAAAAGCGTTACCTTTTGAGACTCTGAGTGTGAGTAGGATGTTCGTCCCTAAGAGACTGCCTATAGGATTATCTCTTGATATAAATGCAAGGGATATCTAATGTTAAGATCGAAGAAGGGAGAACGGAGTGATACCTTTGATGCGTCTGAAGTTCCGAAGAATTTGTCCGAATTGTCCGGTCAGTCGACCGGTATGTCCGACTGTTGTCCGATGTTGAGAACGAAGGTCCGAAGTCGCGCGAGGTTTCCGGGGAGTTTCCGGTGAAACTGTAAGGTCTCCGGCGAAAGAATAGGATCTGCGTAATACAACTAGCAAAGTTCGTCGAAAGACTTAAGGAATTTTTTAATAGCAAGAAATTGGCAGCGGTTGAGCCAAACAATCGATTCGAAGAACAGAATCAATTTGCGCGAAGTATCGAAATTCCGAAAGTGATCTCTATTGACTAAGACTTTGAAACGAGGGATCAGAAGTACCGTCCGAGTATTTAGCGAGCCAGAATATATCCTATGTCGTGAAAGTCCGGAATCTACGTAGGCGAAAACTGTAGCGCGATAAGACATCCGAAATGTAATAAGACTCGAAGCGAGTCGCTTCAAGAATGTACATGTAATAACGCGCGAGGAGCATATCTATACGTATTAGCAAGGATTTTTGACGTATGTTCCCTTGGGTACAATCAATAACAGATAAACAAGTGAAAGACGCACCAGCGAAGTCAAACGGGCAAGGATAGGACATGGTACGGAGGATCGGAAAAGCTGGAAGGGCCTCGGGAATGGGCGGACGACCTTCGGACAACTCGGAAGAATGTGCGGAACCTTCGGAAAGTCGGGAGTGTGTCGGGAAGCGTAATATGTGAATTCGACCAGATACGTGTCCAGCGCCGACCCGAGTGTTACATCCGCGGGGGTCTCGAATACTGACCGTCCCCGGTCAGACGTACTCGAATTTGGACTTAGCGAAAATCTGTAAGGTTTGCATGCACGTGACCGATTTCCATATGTGGGGCGGCGCGAGAACTGGTGGAGCGGTGGATCGTGGGAGTTGTGGAAATGTGGATACCCTAGAACAATGAAGTCCCGGGAGTGGCACAAATTGTCGTTCCCTATAAATTCTCGTTCTTCCCGCTACAACTCTCTTCCTTCCTCACTACTTCGTTTTACAAACATGTCTTTCTTCATAGCTCCCGTCAACCCCGATGCCGAACGCCTGCTGCGCGAATTTGACGCGCACTTGGTCGAGCTAAACACGCTCGCCACCCTTATTCCGTTGGACGGCGCGAGTTCCGTCGTCGATATGGAGACTTGGTGCGCTGACTGGGACGAGTTTTTGGTAAGCAGTTCCGTAGTATCGGTCTCATATTTCTATTTTTCGGTTTGCTAACTTTCCCGTTTTCTTTTTAGACAAATTTTGGCGCGTGCCAGGCCGAAGCGACGGAGAAGCACGTCGCCCTCCCTTTGACTGCCGCTATTGGCGCGAAGGGAGACCAATGCGTCGCCGCGTA